>VUQI01028627.1:0-17071 GCA_015106735.1 Paratilapia polleni | reverse complement strand
AGTTCTTTGTTGTAACAATCCTTCTTGGCAATAAAGCTCATACCGTTGGAAAGCCTGTTAATTTCCCTTTAAATGGTGCCACTTTTGTAAGGAAAATGCATTTGTGGGTTAAGCAGCAGAGCTAAGTATGTGGGTTGTGCCCATGAAGAACTTGCCAAATCTTCTCTGCCAATGCCAAACACCTTAACTACAGAATTTGTGAGTGGAGAAGATGAAATGGCCTGCCTACAGTCCTGACCCCATCCCAACCCCACTGAACACTTGTGGGATCAGCTTGGGCATGCTGTTTGTGCCAGACTGACCAACACAACCACATTGGCTGACTTGCGACAAATGCTGGTTGAAGAATGGGATGCCATCCCACAGCAGTGTGTGACCAAGCTGGTGACGAGCATGAGGAAGAGGTGCCAGGCTGTTGTGGCTGTGTATGGTTCTTCCACATGCTACTGAGGCCCCTGTTTGTTAAATGAATAAATTGTTGAATTGCCAATATGTCTTGTTTCTTCAGACTTTAATCATCCAATCCAATAAACGACACCAAACAAGAGTCAATAGCAGAATAAGCTGTTTGGCAGAGTAGATTTGGCAAGTTGTTCATGGGCGCAACCCAGATACTCAAATCTGCTGCTCAACCCACAAATGCATTTTCCCTATAAATGTGGCACCATTTAAAGGGAAATAAACAGGCTTTCCAACGGTATGAGATTTATTGCCAAGAAGCATTGTTACAACAAAGAAATAATCGACCAAACACAAATTTCCTTACTTTTTGTGCTAAGTTTAGTATGTGTTTTTTCTAACTACAGGGATATTTAAAAAAAAAAAAAAAAATTCAACTTGTCAGGAGCATACACTGCATCTAAACGGTGGAGGCCTTCATCCATCTATTTATTTATTGAAGTTCCTTCTTGAAATCTTGACTTCAGCTTTTTGTCTGTCACCTCATTGGTATTTGAAATCAGATGTAACAGAGGGGTGAGAAACTACAGTACACTGCACGCCATTTACAAAGTAGACCCGCCCTAAAGCATGGCTTGCTTTCTCATCTGGATCTACCCTAAATGCAACCATAATTTACAAAGTGAACATCATGCTGTATTCAGTAAGACTTGAAACTTGATTTTGTTTTTTGTGCTGTAAAGGTGCCCATGACCTCATTTTCAGACCATTTCTATTGAGCTTGTATTGTGGTTGCAAAAACCAGCAAGGATCAGTTTCTCCTCCACCGATATTTATAGTCTTGATAACATAAGACATGTCCCTTCTTGATTTTGGGTGATTGGTGAGAGAGAAGTGTCACTGACAAGCACATTGGAGAAAAAAAAAAAGCTGTTTACTGAGGGCGTGTTTGTGCCAAGAACTCTGGGTGGTGTCAGGCAGAACTTCATATGATTTGTACAGAAAATAGATGCTGCCAGTGCAAATACTACTGCCTGTGGACGCAGGCTATTTCCTCAAAAGAAAAACATTTACTGAGGTAATTCATTTAGACTTAGACATCTGCTCTTTACAACCAGAGGAATCGCACCCTGCTGGACATTCAAAAGAAAGCAGATTTAAGGCACTTCCTCATTGGCTTCATTTAGAGACCCAGTGGCAACGTGCACATTTTATATATAGTCTGTGGCAGGGGTGTCAAACATGCAGTCTGACTGCAGTCAGTCAAATGTTTTGTCTCTAGATTGTTATTGAAGTTCAGATTGCTGGAAAAGAGCAAAAAAAATGGAATCTGAATAAAAAAAGAGAAAAAAATGGATTGTACGTGATTGAATATTTTTATTTGTATTTTTGAACTCAGAATCATTGAATGAGGTAATATCAACTGTTTTCTGGAAAACAGCAGAAATTTTATTTTTTGATGCAGGGCAGTATAATTTAACAAGAAATACCTTCTGTCACCTGGCTAAGTTTTAAGGGAGTGGTGAATGGTATCTTTGACTTTGGCTTATAGCTTTAGCTTTGTTAAAATCTTACCTCTGGTCCAGGTGAATGCTTTCTAAATTTACTACTTTACACTAAAAAGGGGAAAGGTTTGGAGGGGTGCTTTTTTTTTTTCTGCAGTGCTTTTACTGGTCCAGCCCACTTAAGAGCAATTTGGGCTATATGTAGCCCATAAACTAAAATGAGTTTGACACCCCTGGTATGTGGCGAGGAGACATAAAGCAGCAATTTTGTGTTTATCAGGTATTTGTGCTCGAGAATTAAACTAAATCAAGGAGTGGCCACTGTAGAATATAAACATGTATGTCCCCTGGAAATGTCGATAACACAGAATGAAGAAGTTATGTGGATATTCCTCTGATTTTTTTTGGCAGATTGCATGTTGACATTATATTCACCATTAGCTTTGGTCTTTGTAAGATTATACCGTCATATTAGAGTTACAGTAATTTCCACTTTTTGGATTTTTCTGAAAGGTCTGAAACAAACTTCAAGTTAAACAACGAATGAGTGGCCAAAAACCAAACAAGCATGCGTGCTAAGGCCAGCTAACGCCATTGTTTGAAGGAAGTGAAATGAAATTTAAAGTATTTAGTATTGAGAGTTTATGCATGCTTAATTTTTAGCCTAAGATGACCTACTCACATATGACCTAAGTATGATATTGAACCATGTTCTGCCGCAACCAAAGATGATGCTCAACCGACTCAGCAGCTGATGTTACTAATCAGACCTCCTGGCTGACGGTGAGTTCATTAGTAAAGACAACTGGTGAAGGAAAAGCTGCAGACTGTTGGCCTTCCACAATTTAATCTTCTAACTGGGGTGAAAGATAAAAGTTTTAGTGTTTGGAAGTTAAACGACCTTGAGTATTAAGCACTCACCAGTATGCTCAGCTCTCCCCTCTGTTCCCTGCTCCCTCTCTCTCTCTCTCCTTTCTCTCTCTCTTTTAGTAAAACAAAAGCAGGGGGAACTTCACAGGTTTTTCTGGTACGAGGCCTCATGGCTGTTTTCATAGTCCTGCAGACGCACGAATATTCTGTTAGAAAAGACAGCATATCAAAATGGTAGTGCTACAGAAAGCAGTGCATTAATTTACAAATTATACATCAGAACAAATTGAGCACTCCTGTCTGCAGTGCATCTATCCAGAGTTTTATCCCTTTCTTCTCACAGGCCCAATAATTAAAATGAAAGTTATTTGCAAAACCTGTTTGTCCACTGTCTTATTTATTTATCAGTATTCTGCAACCTTAAAATGCCAAAAGTTCTGACTTGTTTTCGCTTTGATGTCTCAATAAGAAATCATTTTTAAACGAATAAGATCTCACAGTAGTCAAGTCCAAATCGATCATCTCAAGTCTACAGCTCGGGTGGTGGTAGTGAGTACGATGTTTGTGCATGTTTGTGACACCCCTATGTCAAAATACTGCCCATTCAGCTGATAACCTGCTGTATACACAAACAGCCTGTGTGATACAAACTGTGTCATAGTAGCAATTAGTTGTCATTGTCGCTGTTAAATTCTCACCCTGCTCATACAGAGCAGCCAGAGGAACAAATACAAACACTAACACAATGACACTCAGACACACTGCTCACACACACTGCTTCAGCAACACACTGCCTGTTCTGAGTAAACCACTTTAAGCCGCCCACTCCCTCCTGCCTCCAAGAGTCAACACATAACACGCTGTAGCTATCTGTCAAAATCCCACCAGACTTTGAACTAGCAGCATCTCACAGATTTATTTTTATACCTAATGTTTGAGATGCACTAGTTCACTGAAGAGAGGAAGAAATGTTTCCAGGTCTTTGTACATGAATCACTGACCAAAAATACTACTGCTGTCTGATTATATTGTACTATGACAAGCAAGAAAAGTGCTATTTTTGCTCTTTTTTTTCCCTGTATGTGGGTTTCATAAAGTGAAGAGTGTTCAACTCATGTAGAGACAGGACAATAAATGAAAGAGAAATTCTATTTTCAAACTGCTTGTGGGAAGCTGTTGTGGATATGAGAACAATAACTACAACCCTTCACATTAAAAAAAGCAGAAATTACTCACTGTCTATTTTTTCTATTTTTTTTTGTTTACAGTATTTTTATCTTTTATACATTATCTACTGTATCTTATGCAAGTATGACTTTGCACATACAGTACCATCCTGGAATAAATAGGAGCAAGGAAAGAAAAAAAAAACATACCTTAATCTTATCACCTCAGAAGAAAGAGGTGAACTTCTTGCCAAAACCAGAGATAGCTAGAGGAAAGTGGACAAGAGCAAGAGGTTAGATGAATGTTGTAGAAATGGATTTATTAGTCAATCTGAACCCCTTCATCTACACAGCTACCACCCATTAGGATTCAACAGCACATGTATAGCTACCCTACTCAGCAGCAGCAGCTCTTATTGTCCTAACAATTAATTCATTGCTCTATCATATATGTATCGTGGATGCCAGTTTCTGTTCTTGGTTGATGTGCAGTTCAAAAGCTAACTGCTGAGCTGAAGTTCCTTTGCAGTTTGTCACTTCCTATAGAGCCCTTATTTTCCATGTCAGTGTCTAGCAGTTTGATTCAAGATCTATCTATGGTTTATTAAGCAATAAAATAATATTGAGCTAGAAAAGTATCTTTTTTTCCTAACAATTATTTATAATTTATTATCCTTTTTATCGTAACTGGTTCATTAGATTACAGTTTCATTTTTAGTATGTTTTGTCTGTTTTCTGCTGATTTGTTTGTGGTACCTTCTCCCAGTTTGCCGGCCTGCTCAGCAGCTCCTCCAGGCAGGATCTTGGACAGCATGCTGTCTCCTTCCATGCCAGGCTGACCTGCTGCAGCACTGCCAATACCTCCAGGTCTGGGAGCAGCCTTGGAGCCTGGACAGAAATGCAGAGAGTGGAAGAGAGGGAGAGGATGATGGGACGTGGGAGAGAGCACGTGGGGAGGGAAGAAAATACAGAAGAGGAATCTGTATTAGTGCAGGTGTAATATTAGGTGGCAGCTGCTAGCATATATAAATTTCCATGATGGCATCTGGTGTCCAGTGTTGTTGTGTGTCTGTTCACTGTGCTTTTGAAAATCAGGCCAGTAGAATTAATGCATCACCCTTCAGTTGCCCCTGCTGAGTTTTTTCTGCCCTTTAAGTCCGCTGATTTATTCGCTTGCCTGCAGCTCTTTTTGGACATTGGGTCTCCTTGGATAGACCTATGTAGGCTTCCTGTTTGCTGATGTCATGCCTAAATGAAAATTTGCTTTATCCTGTTATCATCTGGGTTTTCTCCCCATTTGTTAGTTGAGATGTCTACCATCTCTAAGTTGGTGAACTTTAAGCTTAACAATTTAAAGTCTTCAGTGGCAATCTGACTTCAACCAAAACATTGCAAGCATTTAACTGGAAACAAGACTAACAGGCCACGTGGTAAACAAAATGCCAATTTCACTAAAATACTACTTAGCTTTTGATGGTCTTAACTGTGTAACCCACTTACCAAAACAACACTAATGCAGGACATCCTGGATTACAATTTTTTTAATAGTTATTTCTAAAAAAACTGAAAATGCCCATTTTCGGCATGTAAGTTGAGCAATTATGCTCTTTTCCAGTTCCATATTTTTGTCCTTGGGCTCCACTAGAGTAGTTTTATATGATTGGCAGTTCAAAATTCTTCCTTGTTTTTTTAATCTTTCGCTGGGCCTCTATTCATCCACCAGCTGAAACAAGCTGGTTTAGCTCCTTTCCTTTTAAGGCTGTCCTCTTTTTAGTAAAGAGAGAAGAAAAAAACTGCCTGAAACCAAGTTTTAAGAGCAGTATAAAGCAGCATCCTCAAACTAACAATTATATTCAGTACTGATTCATCTTAATAGAAAGTTACAAAAACTGTTAGAAAGGAGTGAAAAAAAAACATAGATATTTGTGGGTAAGATGGGTATTAACATGAATACTTACCATATTGAGTAACAGAACCACTACAAACTGCATCAGCAGTGAATTTTAGCATGGGATAAAATGTGAATTGTATTCTGCATAATTTTACAAAAGTAGACTGGCTGATGGCCTGGCTGCTTAAAAAAGTAACTGAATTGCTTCATACCAAATTACCTAACTGACTAACACGTTATGCCGTGACTTGGCACATTCAGGCAGAATTACTGCCACGAAGTGAAAACCCTCCTGTGTGTTTTCCACTGTGGGATTATCTGCAGATTAATCTCAGATTAGACGAAAGAGTGCACAGTGGTTACATAATTCAGACATAGTGGGAAGCAGCTGGCAAGTCGTGGGAGTGGTGGGAGTCTGTGTGTTGTGTGTGTGTGTGTGTGTGTAGTGAGTATACAGTACCTATGCCTGTGAGCGGGGGCTGGGCAGTCTTTGAGGCCAGGACAGGTGCTGCTTTTGCTCCAATAGCTGTTGCCGGAGGTGTGTCGATCTTGGGCTGCAAAGAGAGAGAGAGAGAGATAGAGAGATAGAGAGCGAGGAGTAAAAAGGTCAAAGCCGATCATTTAGAAACACAAACATCCCACATTTACCTTCTTTTCACAGTAAAATGGTTGGAAATTGAAGACAGTGGGGGAGCAATATCTGTCATGTATTCACAACGCTGGTGACAGACAGGAATTAGAGGAATGTGGGATTCGGCTCTGTTTACTCAAACAAAACCTGAATGAAAGAGTGAGACAGTAGGAGATAAAAAGAGAAGAGACAGCAGAAGTGATAGATAAGAGACAGAGAGACAGAAACAAGATTGGAGAGAAAGCTGCTCCCTTATTGTGTCGTATTCTGACAGCTCACTGAATGATGACTGACTGAATGATGACTTTCAACACTGTCAAGTGTCAGTCTGAGGCTTTTCTCTTGAAAAAGATCAGATCTTTTCTCTTTAGGGGTTCATTCACAAACTCAGAAAAAACAAAAAAATATATATACAGACTCAGTGCACCTTGGCATTGGTTCTCAAAGTCTCTGGAGCATTACTGGGGGGATAGAACACCATCATTCTTTTGTATTGATTGCCAGTGACCCTTTTCTCTAAGGGGACAAATGGACTGAAACCATGCCTGCAGAATTCCCCTCACAGAATAAGAGAGCCAGTGATCAAGCTGGAGTCAAGCGCTGGAGCTTTTCCTTTAATTTGTCACCCTTCTATATTTGATGCTTTTAAACTCACTGGAAATAAACTAGGAAGTGGACCTTATGTAATGATTATTGTAAAGTTTTATGCAAAACTGCTTCCATTCATTATTTTTTTGTCTTGAGTTCTGCTCTTGCTATCAATCAAATTTATATTTAATGCATTTACTCCCTTGGCACTCACCTGTATGACACAAGGTAGCCTAAACTGAAGCTGAAAGGCTCGGCTGATTTATTTGAATGCAATATCTGCTGTGTCATTGTGAGCAGTTTGAAAGTTTCTGTCTTGTTGTGTCTCCCTTTCCCAAACCCCACCCTGACACCACAGTGCTCTGCATTCAACATCTGAGGAACTACTGTGGCTGTAATGGAGAACAGCCTGAGGAAAGATGCAGACCAGACCTTTTCTGATATCCATCACTACAACAGCTTGAATTATCTGAACACAAGAAATATGGACCAGCGTTGTTTGTGTGCTCTGTTTTTTTCATTTTTGTGTTTTATGTTACACTGGCTCCTCTGTTTTCTGTACAGTTTTTTTGTTCTGTAATTCATTTAAAACATTTACTTAAAACAATCCATAAATACGCCTGACTTGAAAGACTCTGGACTGTTGTTTTTAATCGCATAATATACTGCATCATTTCCATTTGACTCTTTCAGCTACTGCAAAACATAGGTGATGCATTATGGTGCACAATGCAGCATAGAGAATTTCATTATTTACAGCCACTTAATCAATGTTTTTTAATTACATAATGGACCTAACATAAGAGCGCAAGTGAATGAGTTCACACACTGAATAATAATCATAAGGCAATTTTTTTTTTGTTTATGGTTTCCTGTCAGAGCTTTCAGAATCATTTCCAAAACCCATTTCTGCATAATTTTTTAATCAGGCTTTGTGAACAATGTCACTTTTCTCTTTCCTGCTGACTTCATACTAATGCGCCAAAATGAAAATCATGAACACCATTCAGCAATGAAAGCACATTATGAATGATTCTGGGATAGTAATAACCGGCATGGTGACAGTGGCTTTGTGAGCCTGAAACTCATTCATATATTTACTGAAGATCGAATGAAGAGAATCACTGAACTACCTCAGGTTTTGGGTTAAATGTCAGGGTGAGATTTTTATGCTCCAGCTGGAAAATAGGTTGACATGGATTTCTGATTATAGAGGAAATGGAGAGGGAAAATAGATTTTTGCAGAGAGACTTTGTGATTGCACATTTCTTGAGCATCCAGCAGACAGTGAATCAGCTACACCGAGTTATCAACTGCCTCTGTGTTAATCACAGTGTTAGATAAAACTTGCCAACAGGGACAAGGCAGAACTTCAATATACTATCTGAACTGGGAGGAGATGGACCAGCTCCTATCTCAGGGACCACGGAGGGACATGAGACTGAGTGTGGAGACAGCCTGAAAACTGGAACAAGGTTTATAAACTAAAGGACTAAAGGACTAAAACAAAGTGGATTACTGTACATTCGGATGATAAAATATTAAAAGATGTTTTTAATATTAATGAAGTACTTCTTTTGTGACTTCAGGGAACCAAAAACATCCTTTTTAACATTAGAACGTAATGTCTACATGACACAAAACTGACTGTACAAGACAGCAACACTACCAGAGGAAGCATCGTATCATCCTCATTTTCATTCAAAATGTCAATTATAAATGTGATTTTAAACATTTTAACTGTACTGAAAAGATGTCTATTTTTTTTATTTGTACATCATACTGAATATAAAACCAAAAAAAGCCTCAAATCGTGTAAAGATTCTTGTTTTCTTATTCTTATAAGACCCCTATTTTTTTTTTCCCCTCTGTACTCACAATGGTGGATGGCGTGGTTCCTGTTAGACCTGTCTGCCTGGCCTGGCCCATGGGTCCACCTGCTGGTCCCAACTGCCCCGGTTTGGCTTGGCCCTGTCCCATTCCCATGCCTTGTCCTTGAGCTTGGGGCTGCTGCTGAGAGCCGGTGGTCGCTGGGACACCAGGCTGCCCTGGTCTGGTTGCTGAAGTCTGGGCTTGCTGTTGGAGCTGGGCTCTCTGTCCTGGAGCCCCATCTGTCTGGGAACCTGGACCGCCCTGCCGTCCTGATCCCGTAGGCCCACCGGCAGAGCCCTGAACCCTAGCAGAGCCACTGCCAGACCTTGAGGAGCCTGAATGGAGAAAAAAGGGATGTTTTGTATGTGCCTGAAATGGACTCATCTTGCCAAATAAATAAATAAATAAATACAGGATGTTAATTCAGCAGTGACGTTTTTCCACAGCTACTGCCTGAAGACCTTTAACTGGTGTCAAAATTGAATGAAGGATTGACAGCGACAAGAATTCAGTCAACACATCTGTGACCTTTGCATCATCTGTTTCTTGTCTTGTGCAAACATTTCCTAGTCAGTTATACAAGCTATACATTTAGATGATTTCTGCCACCATCTACCTCAAAGAAAGTTCTGCTTTTATAAAACCAAAACTACAATTTGCTGATAAAGGAACTGCACGTTTACTCTAGCTTTCTATTATTACTATATTACACTGTAATAGTAACTGACAGGAAACACAGGAGTGAGATGATGGTAAATGGACTGGTACTTATATAGCGCTTTTCTACTCAGTTTTGTGTACTCAAAGCGCTTTATGATGACACACAACGATGTTGTAAGCATAGATGAAACCAGTGATTTAATGACTACACTGTTGAGAAAACAGCCACGGTGCTGCCTTCAGATAAAACATTTCTTGGATGCTTGATGCTTGATATTGTATAGTTAATTAAGAACTGTTGATCCCCGAGGGGATATATGAGCATAAAAAAAGCATCAAACTCAGTCTGAACAACAGGGGTTATTAAATATTTCTGCCTCAGAGTTAAATAATTAAGAAATTAACAGGGATCCTATCAAAGGGATAACTTCAGTGCCTGCTGTAGTTTAGGTCTGTAGTATAAAACTGACACAATGATGTATTCACCACTAAGATTAAGCTCACTGATCAGTATCATTAGATCATAAACTAAAAATAAGAAACTACCTTTATTAGTTAGGGATGCAAGTACTTTATTATGAGAAAGTTCTGAGATTTATGAGGACAAAGCGACACAATTGATTTTCTTATTTTATTTTATTAACATGACTCACATATACACAACAAGCTAAACTAAACTAACTAAAACATACTTCAGTCTAAATTGGAAATGTATCCATTACTCATCAGGTTTGTTGTGTGCCATACCGCCAACACCAAGCTAAGCTGTGAATGAGGTCTTATGCTGTTCTTCTCATAAAAAGAGCAAAGGATTTTTGGTTGATGCATCTTTTACCACCTTTATCATTGTCTTCCGAAAGCCAAAATGACATCATAATGTAATGTGTAATGTGTGCTTTCAAGTGCTCAAATTAATGCACAGTCAATCAAAAAAATATAAATCAGTCAAACAGTCAGCCCAATTATCATATAATCAATTAGTTAGATAAACTCTTTCTATTCTGTACAGTGATCTAAGATATGCTTAAGTCAAAGGGCTTTGAATATACAGTAATTAACCTATACACTGAGTGTACAAGGTGGAGACAAGGTGTTCATAAGAGATTCAACGTCAGGGGCAAAGGTGCACTGTATGTACCTGGTGGCTGGCCCTGCATATCCACTGGACCCTGGGACTTGCTACGTGAAGACCTGTGTGGGTCCCCCTGTCTGGAGGAGCGCTGGCCATGATGATGCCCAGATGGGTCGCGGGAGTAGTCTGAAGAGTGGTACCCACCAGATCTTGACTCACCACGCCTTCCTGAAGATGAAGATCTTCCTGAAGGATCATGGCGCATAGATGGGTCTTTGGGGTGCCCCTTAGATGATCTTGAGGATCTAGGCTCATCGGAATGACGCGAGGAGGAGGAATGGCGGCTAGAACTGCCATGGTGTCTGTGGTCACGAGATGATGAGTGTCGCCCTCCGTGGCCATACTCATCCTGGGGCCACAGGTCCTCCTCGGGAGGCTCATCGTAATCATGGTAGGTGTGTTTGACACTGTGCCGGCTCCTCCCAGAGTGGCTGCTACCGTAGTGTCGAGAACTGGAGCGTGGCTTCTCAAACCAGTCAGTTTCCTCCTGGCCCAGATGGTAGGCTTTGGAAACCGAGAGCAGATCACAGTCAATCTCCATGTCGTTTGGAGACAGCGGCATGCAGGCTGAAAGAAGGAAGAAGGCAGGAAGAAGACCAACCGCATGCAAAAGAAAAGAGTAGGTGGGGGAAGACACAGAAAGAAGGGCAGAAAAATAAAAATAAAAGTTTTACATCCATGCACTTAACACTTCACATGTAAACTTCACACAGTACAAGACGATATTACCGGAATAAAACAAACACTGCAAAACTGTCTGCTTTGGCTGTTGTTTTTGTGCTCATTTCAAATTAAAAGCCAGTGACAGGGGAAGACAGTTACGCTGCACAAATAATACACGAACGCCTTGGCAAACTATTTGAATTGTCCTCCCTTTAAATTGCTGCTTTTATGAGTATGCTTTCATTGATGAAATGAGACAGTAATATTAGCCGTCTTAGAAAGGGAAAAAAATATAAAACCTATTGTGAGGGACTGTTTTGCAGTGTAGACAACGATCTCATAAATCAAAACACATGTAAAAACATAAGTAGAGATAAAAACCTGTAAAGAAAAAACAATGCATTGGTGTCGTGCAAAGACCTTTCAAGTGAATCAGAGTGTAGCGAATGACGAAAACGACCACGCCGAAGAACCATGCGAGTTTTGAACAGACAGACGACTGGAAGGACAGGCGGAAGGACGGACAGGCAGGCAGACAGACAGACAGCAGTCCACTGATACGAGAGCTCCAAGTGACTCTCAGGAAGAAGAAAACATCAGCATGCAACAACTATATCTGTCTCTCTTTTTCTTTCTTTCTTTTTGCTAAGCCTAGCCTTTGGGTGGGTGGGGGACGTTTAGATAAACGGTGGGAGCAGTAGAAGGTAGTGAGACTGTGTGGGATTTCATCTCCCACAATTACCTTCGCTGTCTGACACAGCACAATGATAATCGTCTATAAAGTATGTATCATCCGATTTGTAGACGTGTGTCCGGGGAAGGTCCCTTATGTGGTCTTGAACATCTGGCAGCGAGTGACTGGAACCATAATGGCCATAATAGTATTTATATCTACTGCTTTGACTGTCATACGGGTCGGGACCTAAACTTGACGATCGCCCAGAACCCATAAACCTCCCCAAAGGACTCAGGGGACTCTCCTCTTCAGAGTACTGTCGGGTTGGATGGCGCCCCCTGTATCCAGATCGATAGGAGCGGTCGTCCCTCTCATAGGATCGGCTGCGATACCCAGGGTAGTCCCTGGCTGAGATCTTGTCCATGCCGTAGCCAGTGGAACGAGAGCGGCCAGTGGAAGTGTAGTAAATCCGATCGTCCTCATCCACCATCATACTGTAGTATCGACTACCATGAGTAGTGCCACTGCCGGCCTCGTAAGCACTCCTCTTAAAGCCATAATCCTCGATCAGCTGGCGCCCTCGAATGTGGGAGGAGGGGTAAGCCCCACCTGTCACTGAGGAATAGGAGGCCAGGTCTGCCTCCACATCCCGTGCCTCCTCAATCGGGGAAAACTTGGAGATTTTTTGCTCCATACTCCCCAGCTTCCTGTGCTTGCTGCGCTTGGACGACATGACAGCAGGAGCCAGAAGGGTTCTGGAGGACGGTGAAGGTTTCTGTACCCCAGAGCGGATGCTGCCATGTTTGTAGTCGTAGTCATAGTAAAAGGGGGATCCCCCACCCATGCTAGCGCTGCTGCTGCTGCCCCCTAGAGGTCCGTGCCTGTAGCTGCTCTTACCCCTGCCATGGTGGTCGTACAGCTCTTCCTGCATCGCTGCTTCCTCCTCGGGTGCCCTGCCATAAGGGGAGCTGCCAGTTCCCCCACGCGTCGTGCCAGTGGTGCTGCCATGGCTGTGGATGTCGCCCGGGTAACGCCCACTGCCGCCATGATGCATCATGTCCCCTGTCATCGTGCCCAGCCCGTCTTTTGCCGTCAGCTCACTAACATCATCTATCATCATGTAGTTCCTTGGAATGTTTTGCTCTAAACCAGGAGCCCCATACATCCCATCTGCTGTGCTGTAGGTGGAAGGACTGTCTACAGAGTGCCCATAGGCATTGGAAACAGTGGAAGTATACTGTCCATACGAGCTGGCTGTGGTGGTGGTGTAGCCGTAAGTACTAGCAGTAGTTGTGGTGTACTGGCCGTATGAACTAGCTGTGGTTGACGTATACTGGCCATAAGTACTGGGGGGCATTGTTGAGTACCCACCGTAGCTGCTGGACACTGGTGCTGACCCATAGGGCCCATAGGAGCTCGCCATGGTTGTTGCTCCAGTGTACTGACCATAGGATGGGGCTGCACTGGAATAGGTAGCATCCTGAGCCGTAGTGGTAACCACAACAGTGGGGTTGCTAATAGTCTCATAGTTGGTGGGCATCTTGTGCTCTAGATCAGCCAGCGAAGTCTGCCTAGGTCTTCCTGGATGAACTGTGAGGATATCAGCTTGGGGCTGCCCAGGGTATGGTGTGGTCTGGCTGGGGTAGGAGGACACAGCGCTGGGATAGGGTGAACTGTGGGTGGGGTATGGTGGCTGACCAGGTGGTGCAGGCCCAAAACCTGTATGCCCTGGCTGAGGCTGAGGCTGAGGTACAGCTGGTAAACCCATGTCTGTCTGGGGGTATGGGGGCTGAGTTTGGGGGTAGGTGTGGGAAGGATAGGAGGTCTGAGACTGGTAAGTAGGTCCAGGAGGGGGAGCATGGCTTTGAAGGGGCGTGGGCTGTGGCAGTGCCTGTGACTGTGACACTGTTGGGTAGGGAGGCTGGCTGAATGTTGAAGACTGGTATGGCACACTTGGTTGTTGAGATGGAGCTGCTGGTTGGCTTTGGGGGTACTGACAAGAGAGGAAGGATGAGGTGGGTGGGTATTGGGCTGCTGTGTTGAGGTCACTGGTGAACTGGCTGAGAGGGGCAGTGCTTGGTCTAGTTGTTAGTAGCCCATTAGTCTCATGTGATGCAGCTGCTGCTGCTAAACGTAGGTTATTCAACTCACTATCAGACATATAGTCCCTGGTGTCCCCCATACACCTCAGGTAGGCAATATCCCTTCTCTCCCTCTCCTTGACCAGTGTCTCTTTCCTTTGGTGGATCCCCAGCTCAAGGTATCTCAGCTTAGCATCAATTTCTTTCTCTTCTTCCTCCAGTTCAGCTTGCTGCTTTCTCAGCTTGGTCGACTCTTGCTCCACGGCCTTGAGCTCGTGGGTGAGGTCTTTGAGGAGGCTGGCTTTAGCAGCCAGACCAGACCTGGAGCTGGGCTTGAGGCTGGGCACAGAGGGCAGGTAGACCTGTTGGAGGGCAGGCGTCATCATGGGCAGGTGAGCTGATGTAGCAGTCTCATCTGGAGGAGGGCTGGGCAGGGTTCGCTTGACCTTGCGGAGCAGTGAGCTGTGCTGTAGGGCTGCCAGCTGGAGAGAGAGAGAGAGAGAGAGAGGGGGAAGAAGGGATGGAAGAGCAGGAGAATACGGGGAGGGAAAAAAAATGGAGAGGGATTGGAGATGTAACGCCACAGATGTGGGGAGTGTGTTGAACAATTAGTGTGATACAGTGGGTAAAGGGGTTAAATGGAATAGGAATGGGAGATGGAGAAAATAGGAAAGGGCGTGTGTGTGTGTGTGTGTGTGTGTGTGTGTGTGTGTGTGTGTGCGGGGTGGGTGGGGGAAAAAGATTTGTGGAATTTAATTGAGAATGTGAGACAAACAGGGTTCATTGGAATTAAATAACCAAAGCACATAACATAGTGAAGGATGGACATCGAAAATGGGGAAAAGAATCGGTGAGACAGAGAGGGAAAACAGGTGAAGGAATAAAATGGAGTGGGTGAGTGGAGTGAGAGGTACAAAAGGGATGCAAATAAGGTTAAAGAAAAAAAAGAAAAATGGGTGCAAAAGAAGATAAATTTAAGAAGGGAAATTTATGTGGAGTGTTAACAGTAGGGGGAGAAAGTTGAAGGGACAAATGATGTGCACAAAATATAAGTAGAACAGGAGGAAAGGAGGAAGAAAAACTCAAAAAGAGAAAAAAGGTCAAAGAACAGAAGAAACAAGGAAAGGACGCAACAACAGGGCCATACAAGGGAGACAAAAGAAACATATAGACAAAGAGACAAGGACAACAGGAAACAAGAGTGGAGTTTGCGTTAGCAGACAAACCATACAAAAACACTGAAATGAGTGGCAATTGTGATAGAGTATTCCATTAATCTATTAGGTACTAAAGCAAATAAATCTTTTTTGACAATTTTGTTGAGTTGCTATTTTAAGGATTTTGTGATTTGTGTCTTAATGTTTATGTTTTATAATTTTTTTTAATAAAACAAACATTTTTTAAATAATTAGTAATAATCAGACTAGTAAATAATTTTAAGGTTGTGTTTGGTGCATGAGTTTTTGGTATATAGAAATCTGTACTGTTACTTTGTGCTAAGAATGTATCATGGAATGATAAAAGAACACAGTATATGATGCACAATATAATGAAGCAGTCTTGGAAATGAATATTTTGGAAGAAATCTCTGGATTTAAGTGTTGGCTACATGAAGTGGCTATTGCTCCACTGTAAAAACCTACTACAGAAATAGAGAACCAAAACAAGGATTTTCATTGGATTTGATTATTATTTTAGCTGTATAGTTTGACTGCCTAATATGGAACTAAGAAAATACAGATTTATTTGTTGGCCGCCTTGTCAAAACAAATCTTTTTCAGATAATTCAGTGTTTTCCTATAGCTAATCAATGTCATGAATGACGCGGCCATCAAAATAATCTGGGTTTATCTTTGTTTTTATACCATGTGTAAATAATATACCTCTCCTTTCTTCCTTCCCAACATGTATTGTGTTTTAAATAGATCACAGTGTGTTGTGTGTTGTTTTTCATATCAATCTGTGTGTAGGCAGAAGCATAAAGAGCTATCCCCTCTGGGACCTATTATTCCCATAATCCTAGCATGGAGGCAGTGACAAATACACTCTAAAATAAACCTCAAATGGTCAGGAGAAAAAATACTATACAACAATGCTGTGATGTATAAATGTCAACATGTATATATATCACAGCATTCAAATAATAATAACTCATAATAATTCAAATAATAACTAAACACCCAGCCAAAACTGGGTGGGTAGTAATTATTACCCAAAAGAAGTTAAAAAGACGTCTTTGCCACATTTCAGCAAAGTTGAGAGTTGCTTGAAAATCGAAAGGTGAAAAGTTGTTTACAGGCTATTGCAAAAACCTCAACTCATTTCAACCTGATTTCAACCATGGAATCATGATTATACATCCATCCATTTTAAAGACATCAAAACACTAATTAACCTAAAATGGATGCACCGTACAGACACAGGTAGGACATGCAGATTTCACACAGAAATGCCCTGACTGACCAACGTGTTCTTATCCAGAAACGTCTTACTGTGAGGTGCTTACTTCTTCACTACCTTGCCTCCCCATGATTCTACATTGTATTTACTAGTACTAAAAAACATTTGTTAACAGCCACATTTGATACCGATGCATTAATTAAAATACCCAGATGTGTATAGAAAAGCCCAAAAAAACCTAACAAAAACAAGCATTGCTCATTCCCGTTGCAAGACTTTTTGTTTTGTTTTGTTCAGCCATTGTCATTGTTCAATTGTGTGGACTGTGGTAAGGTATCACTTCCTGTTCCTGTTGCATCGCACAGTGGTGCTTGTTGTGTAGCTTAACTTGTGTTGCTTGATTAACTAACTACTAACTTTCACATAGTGACTTATTTTCATAGTGTAACCTACACGTGCTTTATTAATAGCACACTTCGGGTGAATCACCTGCAAATTTATATTCATATCATTCACTCATTGTGTCTTTAGGGATCC
>VUQI01028624.1:0-10298 GCA_015106735.1 Paratilapia polleni | reverse complement strand
ATATATATATATATATATAGCCTTATTATTCTATTCTAAGTTCTTTGTTGGACATTGGCTGCTTTTTCTGTCATTTTCAGTCCAGTCCTTTTACCTGACCATTTTCAGAGGAATGTTTTTGTTTGTTAAGCCACCTAACACTGACCTATGACTCATTCAAGCATAAAAAATTGCACCTAACTCAAGGGATGAACCAGTGTTTTGTCTACACATAACAGACAACTTAGCAAAGACCCAATTTTAAATTGCATCTTTAGGCACTTTGTTACTAGCAGCCTGTCACAAAAACACATAATTTTTTTTCCCATTTCTTCAGTTGAATCTATGAAAAATGCCAAAGATAACACAGTTTGACAGGCATAAAATAGTATTTTTGCACCAACAAGGTGATTCTCAAAGAATTAGCAGAAAACTTGCAGTTTGTCCTTAAAAAATTTGAGGAAACTGGACAAGTGGAGGACATAATCGATAACAAAATAACTCAAGTCTATGGTTAGAACCCCAGTTGGGGGAGCATTGTTGATAAAAATACCCCCCAGTAGATTAATAAAAACTAAAACTGCAGTGTTACATTACACACAGGTGTTGTGATAGAGGTTTTTATGAATCCTAATCCCACAGAAGAGACATGATAGACAGGCAAGGGGAGAAATGACCTGCAATGAAATTGACCTTGATGCCTGTTTAAAAATGCCACAGTTTCTCCTCCTCATTTGAAGAAAAATAGAAACTATTGGACCGTTGATTTGAATAAATTACAAATGAATTTTACAGCGTTCCATGGCCTAGTTAAGTATTACATTTGATCTTCATTTAAGACAGTATGTCACTGTGTTAATGTAATATGGTAGTTTTCACTTAGAGCTGCTTTTCACTTGAGTAATTATTTTGGCCTAGTTTTCAGTTAAAGAAATATTTTACATTAGTGCAGCACTGCTCACTGTTTCATTTTAGATTAATAATATCAGAGGTCATCCATTTTGCCTGTATGCCCTCAAGAGTGGTTGTGAACATTCAGTCTCCAGCATTAGTGCCTTGCAGGACCATGGTTCATGCCATTAGTTATGATTTTCCTCAGACTCACATCTATAATTTGAAATTATACGAATTTTAGTAGCCACAGAATTTTTCACATGATTTATCATCTCTGTTTTCGTTTTATGTTGTAGTCACATTTACTTAGTTTTTAATGATGATCCAGTGTTATTTCAGGGAGCTGTACTCACACTTAGAAGGTGAAGAACTGAACAAAATTAAAGGCATAAGCCTATGATGATTTTTTTTTTCTCACTGTTTTTTGTAAAAACAGGGACTGATCATGTCTTGTCTAGACACTTGTGCTTTCTTTATTTGTAATAAACTTCAAAGCAGAAATCATTCTTGGGAGTTTTCGTTTGAAGTTGCTGCCGGTGATGTTAGTCATGTTACCCTAACTGCTATGAAAAGCCGTTAAAATGTCAGGCTGTTATTCTTCCAGTCTTGAATAAGATTTTTGGCTTGAGGCTTTCTTTGACACACAAATAATCATTTAACAAGATCTTGAAATCATGGGTTCAAACTCACACATGCATATCCTACACCTTGGTTTACCAAACACTGGTCTCATTAATTCTCCTTTCATACACAGCATGGTTTTAATAATGCAAACATAGCTGTTGGAAGCTGGCAAGAAAAGACTAAATTCCAAATATATCAGTATCAATATTTTGATGGTTTTGAATTGACTTATTTTTTTATTTTTTATTTTTAAATGCAATTTCATCCTTGTTGCATCATGGTATTGACAAATGAATTTGACATGGTTGAGTTGCCTTTCTGCATGCATCAAACTGACAGGACAAAGATTCCTGCAAGATAAAGTATACCAGCCATTTAAACAAAGAATATCATACAGAAAGCTGTATTTCATCATGTGTAGTGAGCAATGTGAGGCGAATCTCTGTTTCTGACACTCTCTATTCCATGACACAGATTGAATCCAGCAGTCACAATGGCAGACAGCGGGAAGACTAATGAGAGTGGAGCTCCAGCTGCCGAACCAGCTAATAGAGACCAGCAGGTGACGGGCACTGTGACCTGAAATGATACCTAATACATAATCTGTGCATATTATGAACTCATTTGACACTTGAAAGTTTCCAATTTTGATAAGCTACTGTGGGAAATTAATCATTATTCCTCACTATACTACTAAGGTCCTAACAAGGGCTATACTTTACTGCTGTACAGACAGGATTGTATTTTCAGTGACAGTAATGGTTCTGTTTTTGCCCTAGACTGTTGTTTCACGAGTGAGCAACTTGCCCCTGGTCAGTTCAGCTTGCGAGGTGGTTTCAAATGCCTACAGTACCACCAAAGACAGTGTTCCCTTGCTGAAGGGAGTGATGGATGTAGCCGAGAGTGGGGTCCGAACTCTGGGTGCAGCTGCCAGCACAGGGTCCAAACCCCTTTTGGACATGATAGAGCCACAGCGTAGGTTCCTATCTCGGAAAAATATGATGTAATGTGCAATGGTGGCACACAAATGTATTATAAACAAGTATTTCAAGCTTGTTGCACATTAAAGGTGTGAAACCAATGTTAAATCCATTGTTACCTCTGGGATATAATACAATAGAAAAATAATAGCTTTCTTTTATCCTCCTAAGAACAAACTTTCCAGATCATTTAATAGAGGTGTCATTTTAATCTTGGAAAAACTTGTCCAGGTCTTACTGTACTGTAAACCTGAAACAATACCAGTTTTTGTTGAGTGGTATTACTTCCCACAGATTTTTTTCATTATGTTAACGCTTAAGCTTATTCTTCTGGAATTATCCTTGAATTTCTGTTGTTCACTTGTTGCAGTTGCCACAGTAAATGAGTATGCCTTGAAAGGACTGGATAAGATGGAAGAAAAACTGCCTATTCTTCACCAACCAGCAGACAAG
This sequence comes from Paratilapia polleni, assembly GCA_015106735.1. Classification (NCBI taxonomy): domain Eukaryota; kingdom Metazoa; phylum Chordata; class Actinopteri; order Cichliformes; family Cichlidae; genus Paratilapia; species Paratilapia polleni. The sequence goes on along the minus strand of VUQI01028624.1, from coordinate 7,368 downwards.
GTCAGACAGAAACCCATGCTGTTATAATGTAGCATTCAAAAACTAACATTTCAAATCCTCTTATATGTATTTTGCAAATGATAAAGCTCTTTTTTCGTCATGTTTTTATTGCATGTTTGTATTGATCACTGCACTGTTGATCATTCACACTAGTTCTTTCTCCGTTTTCATAATGTGATATTCATTTGTGTCATTACTCCTTAAACAGTTCCTGTTCTTCTTTGTTCCTTATACTGTATCTTGCCATGGTGTAAGTGTCATAATGCATTGTGGGGTGTCATAAATAAGAAAACAGTGGCCTTGATGAAGAAAACTATGCTCTAGCCTCCACCTTGTCCTGGTTTTCTTCATACTGGTGCATCCTTTGGTTCCTTTTGAGAACCAGCCCTCATTTCAACAGGTGTGAGAATCTGTTATAACATAGCATTACTAGCAGAAGTTGGTAATTTCATGAGAGGAAAATCATGGCAGAATTAATCTGTGGGCTGCATCTGCAACTCACTGGTGAATTTCTTGCGCAAGCTGTTGGTGCCAGTCATTTGGTACCGGCACCAGTCTTTTTTTGGAAAAAACTGCTCAGAGCTGGCTTTAGATTGGGAACCAGTACTGCTTCGGTTAAAACAAAAACAACAAAAAAGAGGTAATTATCTTTTGACTTCCTCAGGTGGTGTCAGACACAGTAGGAATGGTGTACCAGTCTGTGGCAGGAGCCAAAGAAGCCATGGTGGGGGCTGTGATGGGTGGTGTTGAGCTGACCCGGGCAGCAGTCAGCGGAGGAATCAACACCGTCATGGGCACCAGGATGGGCCAGATGGTCAGCAGTGGGATGGGTCTGGCCCTCGGTCGATCTGAGAACTGGGTTGACCAGAACCTACCACTCACTGAGAGGGAGCTGGGTCAGTAGCTGTATTAAATGTACATATCATAATCACTCCATAAAAATACTGGGAGGTAATAGACCCATATGTCTATTGTGGAAGTAGAGAGGTATGTCTTGACAGTTAGATAAAGGTTAAAAAAAAAAAGATTTGATGAGCTTGTCCAAACAAATTATCATCAAAGCAAGATGAGGTGATCTGGTAAAATGAGAGGTGGTCAGAGTAAGTGTTAAATTCGACCACAATGACTGAACACATGAATGGCTGATGCTATTCATAGAGAGGCAGGACATTCCAATGAAGTTCCCTTCTGTTAACTTGGCCCAAAAAGTACCTGCAATTTCCAACACTCGCAGCTTTGACACCTGCTACAGTGATGTCATGTTATCATGACAGCCTGCCATACTCCACTATGGGAGTTTCTAAAGAGTCTCTTCTCTGATTATGGCTATGAAAAATACACAATTGCAACTGTGGCAGCAGCAGTAAAGTTCACAATCTGGATTTTTGGATTTGTTCAGTTATAACTGTCAAAGTGGTTTTTAATAGAGGCACAGAAACAGTGTCATGTCCCTTAGCTTCTACAAACTGATCACCAGAGGGAGTGAAATGGCTCTCAAGTCTTTCCCTCTCTTCTGAGCAGATGTGTTTAGCCATGTTTGAGTCAAGTAGCAAAACTTGAAACAGATGCAACAGTTGGCACAATGGGAGGGAATCATTTGTGCCTCCATCAACCAGTTATAACATACCCACCAACCTGTGCAATAAAGATACCAAATAAACTAACAGTGTATTTCTTTCAGTAACTTCAACTCATACATAACATCTGATTTGAGTATGCATGAGATTAACACTTATCTCTTTCAGCTGCTGTGGCTGAACCTGCCACCAGTGAGGTGGCTACCTCTTCGGACAGCCCCAGCTACTTTGTCCGTTTGGGGAAACTGTCTGCCAAGGTACAGGAGCGAGCTCTACAGCACTCTTTGGACCGGGCACGGCATTACAGGGATGCCACCTATGCTGCAGTGACTCAGATTACCAGCACTCTGGACCTGCTAGAGAGCGCCCGTGCCAGTCTAGGTACAGCAAGTAACCAGATAGAAGGAGCCTCTGAGAAGCTGCTGCAGCGTTGGAATGAGTGGAAGCAGAAGCAGGGAGGAAATGAGCAGACTGAGTCAGAGCCTGATGGGGCCAAAGATAAATCTGAGGTCAGGCCTAAAACTCTTTAACTGAAAGCCTTCTAACCAGAACTCTGTTGCATTTTACAGAATTTTCTTTATGCATACTATACATATGCAGCATGTTTACACTTAAGTAACTTGAAATACAAAATGAACAAAAAAATCTTCCAACATTTCTGTGAAATGGAAATAATGGAGCAGTGAATGCAGGTTAGGAATGATACTGCATATTGCTTTCAGGATTGGGTCGGGGAAAATGTATATGCTCATAGATCCTAACTTTAAATCTACTTTCTGAGCCTCGCTTTTGGTTAGAATCATACTGATGAGCTTATTAGTATTATTTATTTCCTTGTCTGTTGTTGTTTTTTTGTTTACATTTGACCTGTCCTCTTATCACCCCTCCACATGACTTTAAACCAAAAAATAAAAAATAAACATAAAATTGATCATATTTATTGTTCATTTCCACTTTATGTTCACAGCAGCTGGAATGGCAAGCCCTCTCAATGGTGCGTGGTCTGAGCGACCAGCTGCGGTCAGCATGCTCCAGTGTAGTTTCAAGTGCTAAGGGTCTGCCAAGTGCAGTCCAGGACCAGCTGACCATGGCACGGCAATCTGCTGAAGAACTGTACTCCTCTCTGGGGGACACGAGCACCATAACACCAGTCATCCTTGAGCGGAGCCGTCACCAACTGAACCAAGTACTAATTGCACTGTACTGTCTTTATTACACTGTTGTCTTGTTGCTGCTGCTTAGTTAAATGTAGTTCAGTGCTTTCACCTACACCACTATTAGTCCTTACATTAGTTCTTACTAAATGTATTGGGGAAACTCCCATACACTGCCACTCATTCTCAGGGATATTTGCTCAATCAAATTCTTTTATGAAAGTATGACACTCAAGCTTATGTTATACACTTACTGGCCACTTTATTGGGTACACCTTCCTACTACTGGGTTGAAGCTCCTTTTGCTTTCAAAAGGCCTTATGAGGGGTTATTTGAGTTACTGTTGCCTTCCTATCAGCTCAAAGCAGTCTGGTCATTCTCCTGTGACCTCGGGTATCAACAAGGCATTTTTGCCCAGTAAACTGCTGTTTACTGGATATTTTCTCTTTTCCAGACCATTCTCTCTAAACCCTAGAGATGGTTGTGTGGGAAAATCCCAGTAGATCAGCAGTTTCTGAAATACTCAGACCAGCACCAGCAACCATGCCACATTCAAAGTCACTTAAATCACTTTTCTTCCCCATTCTGATACTCAATTTGAACTTCAGCAGGTCATCTTGACAGTCTATAATTGCCTAAATGGACTGAGTTGCTGCCGTGTGATTGGTTGATTAGATATTTGCTTTAACAAGCATTTGAACAGGTGTACTTAATAAAGTGGCCTGTGAGTGTATGTGCACTAAGGTTTTTCTAATTCCACCTGGGACTCTTTCTTGGAGATTATACAACTCAACACGCTGTAGCTTATTGTAAACCCCAGTTAAAATTCATTTAAAGCCTGCCCTAGCTTTATGTACGCTAACATTACTTTGCTCTACAACTCTGTTCATGGCTCGCACCAAGACTGCAGAACTCTAGGTCCAGTTACGTATAAAGCAAACCAGCCTGTTAAAATACCGTCAGATAACTTTGTTAATGTATGTTTAAAGTATGTTTAATTGGACAAGATATGTGCGACTTAACACAAAAGATTCACAGTCTAAGCAAAACGAAGTGAAGAAACAAAAACCGTGACTATCAATAATCTCACACAACACTGCAAGCTCGTAACCAAAGTCTGTCACTGAAAGTGAAACCCCGCCAGCCACTTGCACTGTTCTACAAAGAAAGTGCTTTTGAATATCCCATCTCACGCATGTCTGACTGAACAATGAGCTTTTGTGTTAATGAATCCAGCTGTCTACACTACCTGACCAATAGCCCGCGTGTCACTCATACTCTATGACCTGAAGCACATTATAGGGCTTCAAATGAAATGTTCTCCCTTTTAAAATGCTTAACTACAATCACTGTGTAGTGTCCTCTGAAACACTTCCAGAATGCCGATAACGTACTGTCAGCACTGCAACGTAACACCCCCCGGAAACAGAAAGTTAGACTCAACTCAGCATTTTACTGGGATAACACAACAGTGGTCATCATTTAACCCATTTTTGAAAGCTAAAAAAACAAAAAACAAACAGTAAAAGTATGTAATACAAAATCTATGACCAGGCTGTGTTTAGTACAAAAGCCCATTTTATGTCTCCACGGGCAGTGGTCTTTGCTGCAGTGAAGGATATACAGTAGTAAAATCTGTACTCAAGTAGCATAACTAAATTGTAGTTTGTAAAGCAAACTATTTGTTTTGAAACAAACTGAGCAAAATCTGTTAAGCCAAAAATTTCTTGTTCAGACCTCCCCACGCCAGACCTTTACTTCTTCTTTCTGTTTCTCCATGCTGATTTATCTGTTGGACATGAATATTTTATCCGAGACTGTTTTTTCCCCCCTCCCTTTGACCGTCTAGACATTGTTGTCTCGACCTTGACCTCCTCATCATTTGTAATGTCGGAACCAATCCTCTCGTAATTTGTGTACACGTCACGTAAATCTGCGGCTTGTTTCCTGAAAGTTTATGAGACCAACGCAGGAGAGATACATACACAGAAATCCGCAGTTCCTAATTGCGCTGTATGGGAAATGACACGTGAAGTGCATTGAAATTCTTTACAAAACAAAACAAAACTCTAGAAAAGCTGGTGGAGAAGCAGTCCATCAGTTAGATAAGTGTCCTATACATCATGTGATCACATTGTGTGCGCTGCCTGGGCCTGCGTCAGCGTCCTCAGTGTGAGGTGTCTGTGTGTTTGGAGGCTCTGCGGCACGCCAGCCTATCTGCGAGCAGTGGGAGACAGACAGACAACAGACTCACATCAACAATCGTCTGATTGGCCCAGCGGGGGGGTCAGGGACGCCCACCGACAGCAGAGAGGATAGGAAAATAAGAGAGAGATGGAGGATGATGAGGTGGAGGGGTGTTATTCTCTCCTTTTGTGCTTCTTTAGATAAACAGGGTAAGGAGGAAGTAAAGGCGAAGCTGACAGAAGTAAATTTGTTTGCAGCTTTGTAACACTGAGCCTAAATGCTTTATCACACAGATACTGATTAAAAGCTGATAGAAAATACACATTCAACACATCTACTAATAAGGGTTTTAGAAGACACATAAAGATAATTTTGTTGGTAGCTGATCTGTACTGTGACCTTTTCTTGTGTAAAAGCAATCAGTGCAAATACCTCAGTAATAGAGTTTATGGCACAACGCACTAAAATTTGCCATAGAAGCCAGCTTATTGCAATAAAGCCATGTTCACATTTTCATTATTGGAAACAGTGCTGTATATTACGGGCTGACGTACTCTTTCTGCTACTCTTAAGCAGCAGAAACAATCTATGAAAATAAAAAATGATCAGTGATTAGTCCATGAAACTGATATGGCAGACATTCAGCTTACACCGAACAGCAGTGGTGTTCATTTGGAGTAATGTTTGTGTCCACCTGATGAATGTAAGTTCAGTTATCACTTCTCCTTTAGTTTTATTTTGGTCTCCACCAACTCCTTTTAGTTAACAGTGACAGCGTAGAAGATGAATATAAAACATAAACAAATATGAGACACCAAATGTCCATCAAAAATGAAAATGATGATTCAGCAGGTTTAGAGATTAAATCAACACTTTGGACGACTGCTCTCATGATGTGATTCGTTTCTTATGACTTGTAGCAGTGCTTCCTGGTGCAACAAACAGTACACGTCTGAAAATCATTCCCTCCTATGCAATTTTCACACTTTATAAAGTCATCCAGTGGACCAGATTGGACTCCTTGGTGGGCGATTCAGTCTCGAGGGCTATATGTTTGACACTCCTTCTCTAAAGAAATGTTTGATTGATTACATTAACATTGCTGACTAGATGACCATTTCCAGCTGGGAGTGGTGGGGTTGATATCAGAGATGCAGTCAGGCGTGACAGTCGTCTTAACTGTCTCTTAATTTAGACATCTTTTACCTTTTTCACCTTTTTTCACCTCCCCCTGTCTTTCTTTCTTTCTTGCTTCCTTCCTTCCTTCCTTTCTGCCCTCTTTCCTTCCTTCCAGGCACACTACAGACCGACAGATTCCTAATAATTAAAACAGCTAAATGAAATTCCACACTAATGCACCATGGAGGCAGCTGCAGTCATGTCCTGTCCAAATATTCCTCAGAAATCAGCTGCACAGGTTCCATGTTTTATATGACAAATAATTTTAATGAAAGTCTAATCAAAATTTCCTCCCCTCGAGTTCTTTAATTTCGACGCAGCAGTGTAAAGTGTTTGGTGCTCAAGTTAGTCAATCTAATAACGTAGCCTGCTGTGGAAATTATCCATCTCACCTCAATCCTCCAAAATGCTTTTGGAACCCCGCTCGGAAATTCATCATTTTATATTTTGTTCTGGTTTTTACCTTCACCTGGTGGTGAAATTGGGGTGCCAGTCATCCAAATTCATTAGCTCATAGCTAACAGCTACCAATGATAACTAGGTTAGCGTGTCTGTTTTTTTCAAGTATGTGGTGCAGGATCTGGAGAGCCTTGAGTCCTGGTGGATGTTAACTTGATACATGGACACACTTGCAGACCATGCTACAAACAGTGGCATATAGTGAAGAGAAGTCTTCGAGTAGTCTTCAAAGCCTAATGACCTGACCATATACTGTAGGTCATCTGTTCCTGTAGTCCTATAAGATATTCCACAGATAAATAAAAAATGTTAAAACTCAATATAGAAAAGTTATAATTGCCTTGACTTGTCTTGACCCCTCCATCCACCCCAGCCTCCACCCTACACAGATTGTTTTTGGTTCTACTGTATATTGCCACCTAACTTTATCTTTTCCTCTTGCATTACTTACTAAGACCACTAGAGGTCACTGTCTTTATTGTTGTTCAATTCAATTCAATTCAATTTTATTTATATAGCGCCAAATCACAACAACAGTTGCCTCAAGGCGCTTTATATTGTAGGGTAAAGACCCTACAATATTAGACAGAAAACCCCAACAATCAGACGACCCCCTATGAGCAAGCACTTGGCAACAGTGGGAAGGAAAAACTCCCTTTTAACAGGAAGAAACCTCCGGCAGAACCAGGCTCAGGGAGGGGCAGCCATCTGCCGCAACCGGTTGGGGATGAGGGGAAACAGAAGAGAGCAGAGGGAGACAGGACAAAAGACACACTATGGGAGAGAGACAGAGTTTAATAATAACTAATGAT
>VUQI01028622.1:0-11366 GCA_015106735.1 Paratilapia polleni | reverse complement strand
CTGCAATAGGCCTAGGCTGCTGGGGGCTTCCCATGATGCACTGAGCACTTCATCTTCTTCACTTTCTTTCACTCTCCATCTGTTTATACACCATTTGCATTTAATCATTAGCTATTATTAACCCTGTCTCTCTCCCATAGGTGTGCCTTTTTTGTCCTGTCTCCCTCTGCTCTTTTCTGTTTCTCCTCACCCCCAACCAGTCGCGGCAGATGGCTGCCCCTCCCTGAGCCTGGTTCTGCCGGAGGTTTCTTCCTGTTAAAAGGGAGATTTTCCTTCCCACTGTTGCCAAGTGCTTGCTCATAGGGGGTCGTCTGATTGTTGGGGTTTTCTGTCTAATATTGTAGGGTCTTTACCCTAAAATATAAAGCGCCTCGAGGCGACTGTTGTTGTGATTGAATTGAATTGAATTGAATTGAATTTTTCAGAGGAACCACAGTATCCAGAGTTGTAACCAGTGAGGATGTAACATTATTAACAAAACAACTGACCTCTGTGGAAGGAAAATTTAGGTAGCTGCTCTGCATTGTGTTGTTACATGGCATTGAAGAAGATTAAGAAGATAACAGTGGAGCAATTACATCCTTAAACTTAGTTACAGCGCTTTCAGAAAGACATCTACTGTAATAAAATTTTTCCCCCTCTGCTGTGTAATTCATTATTGTAAATTTAAATGTTATTAAGAAATGATCAGACAAAATAGGATTTTCAGGGATTACAGTTAAATGTTCAGTCTCTATACCATATGTCAGGACAAGATCCAGAGTGTGATTAAAATGATGAGTCAGCGCATTTACATTTTGAGAGAAGCCAATTGAGTCTATAATAATAAAATAAATGCAGTGCTGAGGCTGTCGTTTTCAACATCTATATGAATGTTAAAATTGCCCACTTTAATTATTTTATCTGAACTGACCACTAAATCAGAAAAAAAGTCTGAGAATTCAGACAGAAATTCTGAGTAGGGGCCAGGAGGACAATAGATAATAACAACTAATGCTGGTTTTTGAGTTTTCCAATTAGGGTGCACAAGGCTAAGAGTCAAATGAATTAAAACTCTGTCTGCGTCTTTGGTTGATTGATACACTAGAGTGAAAGTTAGTATGACTCAGGGGGGGTTGATTCATTTAAACGAATATATTAATCCTATTGTAACCAAGTTTCTATAAGGCAGAACAAATCAATTTGCTGATTAATTATTAATAATAATTATTAAATCATTTACTAACAGGGACTTAGAAGAGAGAAACCTAATGTTTAATAGTTCACATTTAACTGTTTTACTCTGTTGCGCAGTTGAGGATGTTATATTGTTCTTTCTTTGGAAATCTTTTGCTGGTTTTTGGGTTTGGTTTTTGGTGGTCTGGGAGAAGACATAGTCTCTATGGAGATGGGGGTTTTTGGGGGTTGACAGGAGGAGAGAAGCTGCAGAGAGGCGTTTAAGGTTGCAACTCTGCTTCCTGGTTCCATCCCTGGATAGTAATACTTTGGGGTGTTTAATAAATTGGGCCAGATTTCTAGAAATGAGAACTGCTATATCCAAAGTGGGACAGATGCCATCTCTCCTAAAAATTTGGGATTTTATGTGAGAGACCAACACAAAGTAGTGCATAATTGTGAAGTGGAAAGAAAATGATATATGGTGAAGTTTTTACAAATAAAAATCTGAAAAGTGTGGGGTGCATTAGCATTCAGCCCCTTTTACTCTGATACCCCTAAATAAAATCCAGTGCAACCAACTGCCTTCAGAAGTCACCTAATTTGTAAATAGAGTCCACCTGTGTGTACTTTAATCTCAGTATAAATACAGCTGTTGAAGGCCTCAGAGAACATTAGTGAACAAACAGTATTATGAAGAACAAGGAACACACCAGACAGGTCAGGAATGTAGTTGTGGAGAAGATTAAAGCAGGGTTAGGTTATAAAAACATATCCCAAGCTTTAAACATCTCACGGAGCACTGTTCAATCCATCATTCAAAAATGGAAAGAGTATGGCACAACTGCAAACTTACCAAGACTTGGTCGTCCACCTAAACTGACAGGCCGGGCAAGCAGAGGATTAATCAGAGAAGCAGTCAAAAGGCCCAGTGTAACTCTAGAGGAGCTGCAGAGATCCACAGCTCAGGTGGGACAATCTGTCCACAGGACAACTATTAGTCATGCACTCCACAAATCTGGCTTTTATGGGAAAGTGGCAAGAAGAAAGCCATTGTTGAATGAAAGCCATAGGAATTCCTGTTTGCAGTTTGCCACAAACCATGTAGGGGACACAGCAAACATGTGGAAGAAGCTCTCCATCCAATCTGACTGACCTGGAGCTATTTTGCAAACAAGAATGGGCAAAAATTGCAGCCTCTAGATGTACAAAGCTGGTAGAGACCCCAAAAGACTGGCAGCTGTAATTGCAGCGAAAGGTGGTTCAACAAAATACTGACTCGGGGGGGCTGAATACTAATGCACGCCACACTTTTCAGATTTTTCTTTGTAAAAAATTTTGAACACCATGTATCATTTTTCTTCCATTTCACAATTATTCGCTACTTTGTGTTGGTCCATCACATAAAATCCCAATAAAATACATTTACGTTTGTGGTTGTAACGTGACAAAATGTGGAAAGGTCCAAGGGGTATGAATACTTTTTCAAGGCACTGTAGTATGAACACACTTAAGCACTCAAACTAGCAAGTGCAAGTGTGGAAGTACATGATTTGAGACATGGTATCAGTTCTTATTACATCAGTTTTGTCTTAACATTTATGTTAAATGTTGTGCCATAAACTTTAAATCATAAAGTACTTGTATAGAATACATTTTAGTAATTTAAAAATTTTAATTCACTGTTTTTTATCAATGGTGCTCCCACACAGGTCTTTTCACGTCACCTGCTTGATTAGACCTCTCCTCAGGACTGTGTGTGGGTGCATACAGACTATGTTGATTGACAATCATGTTTTTTTTTTGTTTTTTTATAAGAAAAACACAGTTTAATGATACAATCCTGCCAACAAAGGCAAGTGTAAACCTCAGTAGCTACCCATCAAAATACAAGCTGTACATTTATTTTATTGTTGTTGTGTTTTTAATTAATGAAAAGTATTGTATAGGTGTCAAATTTCATGTTAAAACAGTAACAAGTAGGTATTTTTGTGTGGTCCTAAATTTCCCATTGTGTTTGCAGAGAAACCTGACCCTCCAACTGACCTGGAACTGACGGACCAAACAGAGAGGAGCGTCCAGCTCACCTGGACACCAGGAGATGAACACAACAGTCCCACAGAGAGTATGAAATGCTCAGTGTTGGAGCAGTTTGTTCAAACAATGCTGTTTCCAAAACTGATTTAACCTACAGTAATTATGACCAGTAAAAAAAAAACAGGCTGTTCCTGCTATTTAGCAAATTCTTGAAATCTGAATCTTTTATCTTCCCCAGAGTTTTTGATCCAATACCAGGATCTTCTCCACCAGCCAGGAGTTTGGACCAACATGACAGAAGTTGCTGGTACTAGCACCACAGCACAGCTGCACCTCTCTCCTTATGTGTATTACTCGTTTAGAGTGCTGGCTAAGAATCATGTCGGCTACAGCGAGCCAAGCCAGTCCTCACGTCAATATAGGACCAACCCTGCAGGTAAAGGTCACCTTCCAGAAAATAGAAAAAAGCTAATTGTTATGTTATATATTTAAAAAATGTATTCAGATTGAGCTGTGATTCTTTGGTTTTCCTAGCCCCTGATGAAAATCCATCATCTGTTCAGGGAGTAGGAACAGAGCCAGGCAACTTGGTCATCTCCTGGACTGTAAGATGGCTTTAAATTGTTTGATTCCAGGTTGATTTGACTGATAGCCTAATTGTTTTGTATGGATGGAATATGCTAGTGCTAATTAAAATTACTCTGTGCAGCCACTGACAGGATTCCAGTCCAATGGGCCCGGTCTGGAGTACAAAGTGCAGTGGAGACAGAAGGACGTGGACAAGGAGTGGTCAACACAGAATGTGGCCAATGTATCTCAGTGGGTTGTGTCTGGAACTCCAACCTATGTTCCCTATGAAATCAAAGTTCAAGCTTTTAATGACTATGGCAATGGCCCTGAACCTGAAATGGTGACTGGGTACTCTGGAGAAGACGGTAAGTGAATTTTGTGGAAATTAGCTTTTTTTTGGTATTAATCACAATTATGGCAGATGAAGAAAGATGCAGCAGATTTTGTGTAAGCATGTGTTGTTTGTGATTTCAGTAACAGGTGCTGTAGTTTTTGTCATTTAGTTTTATAGTATAGTGCAGTATATTTGTCATAAATAAAAGTAGTTATATGACAGAATATAAAACCTTATTATGTTTACTATTACAAGACCATGATCTATCACTGCAGTGTTTTCAAACCGCTTCAACTTAATTAACATTTGGGCACTTCATATTGTTTGTTTTGCAGTGCCTTTGTCTGCTCCAGAGAGTGTGCAGGTTATGGTTCATAACAGCACACTGGCAGAGGTACACTGGGAGCCTGTATCATCCCCCTCAGTCCGAGGAAAACTACAGGGATACAAGGTATTGTTGAGAAATGGTTACTTATCCCACATTGATTTTCCCTTCCAACGCAAAGTAAACGTTCCAAGCCCATGACATTAACATCTACTGTAAATACCACCAACTCTATACAGTCATAGAATACTGGGATGAAAGTAATCCTTCTTCAGTAGTTGGGTCAACCTTTGCCTTTAAAAACCTACTTTCAGCTGCTCCCTTGTCACAAGGCGTCACCACAGCGGGTAGCTCCACATGTTTGATTTGGCAGTTTTTATGCCGGATGCCCTTCCTGACACAACCCCAAAGGGGATTTGTGTCTCCAGTTGGAATCAAACCAGCAACCTTTCGCTTGCCAGCAAGGCATTTTTGCCCAGAGAACTGGCGCTCACTGGATGTTTTCAAAGTAACACAAAACAAGTTAGAAGACTTTGAAAGAGATCCAAAATTTCCTATTTTACAGTAAGATAGTGTCACTTGGCGGTGGTCTGTTTGACAGTTCCTTATTATGAACTGGTATGTGTTTACATGGGTCTCCATTTTGAGGTCATGAATATGCAGCTCTTCAGTTTTGTCATGAAAGCCACGAAGTTGGTGTTATCAAGATTTTCTATGTTTTCTTTACCGATTGTCACTCTTAGCCACCTGTGTCCACATTGTATCTGCCTGGAAGAAGAATCTGTAACACTGCAATGAATCAGACTAAACTTTTAACTCTTGGTCTGTTTCTCCTAGGTATACTACAGCCGTCAGCGTGGTTTGCATGTGACAGAAGAGGAGACTGATGAGGAGGAGCAAGTTTTAACTTTCAGTGGGAACCGTAGTGAGGGACGCTTGCCAGGCCTCCAGCCTTACAGCGTCTACAATCTCTTTATCAGAGTCCTTAATAACAAAGGAGAAGGGCCTCCTAGCCCTAGCAAGACATTTGAGACACCTGAGGGAGGTGTGTATGGTTTCAGGTCTACATGCAGGTCCAAAGCATCAAGGATCAAAGAACTTTTACTGTAATAGTTTCCAAGTCCCTTCAAAATTTAAATTGATGACCATGCTTTCAGTGTTGCTATAAAATCTGCATCTTAAATGTGCATATTAATACTAATAATTGTACCTGCTACTACTAGCACCATTGGCACTGCTATGACAAACTAGCAAACACAAGCTTACACACAGGCAACAGCCTTTTAAAGCCCTAACAGTCGCTACGTGCTTCTCCATAGCCACTATCATATGCACTTACCATACAAAATATTTCATGCAAAATCCCAGAGATAGCTGTATAACCACCACACCCTGGCTGTAATTCTGGTTTTGTTTTCAGTCCCAGGCCCTCCTTCTTTTCTGAATGTAATCAGCCCTGGTTTGGACTCTCTCACTCTGGAATGGGGCCCACCAATTAACAACAATGGACGCCTCACAGGATACACTCTGAAATACCAACCAGGTAGGCTTTGCAGTACCCTGACAGCTTTGAGTATTGCCATGGTGTTATGCAGCATTTGTCCTTTACTCACCTCAACCCTTTTCCTTTCAACTTTCATCCTGGCATTTTTCAGTTCCTGACTGTTTCTCACTGTCTCTACAGTCAACAATACCAGCGGACTGGGACCAGTCAAAGTCATGACCTTTCTAGCCAATGAGACCACCGTTACACTGACCAACCTGAACTCCAGCATGCTCTACAAGTTTTACTTAAGCGCAAGTACAATCAAGGGCCCTGGCCCCATCATCACAGAAGAGGCTTTCACAGTCATGGATACAAGTGAGTCCTGCGTACATGAAGTTGAGGTTTAAGCATTTAGCTTAAGGTGCAACAAATTAAAACCTCAATAGGAAGAAAATGTTTAAAGCAGACTAATTGTGGTAACAGTGCAGTGCCAAATATTAGGAATTCCTGTAAAAAGTACCCTGAGGAGGTTCTACTGGATTCCCCACTTAACATCTTATACTCCCCCTATCTCTTTCTCTTTCTCTTCTCCTTGAAGCTCGTACTCGGCCCACTGTAGAGGCGGGCAAAGGTAACCCAAGTTTGCCACTGGAAGTATCTGCATGCGGATTACATTGTCAGATATTAGAAACAAAGCAGCCCTAGCATAGATGTCCTGTTTATTGTACTTTTCCCTGCATGTTAAGTTAGTCCAACAGCTACGAGAAACCATGCTTGTGTCCTATTCTGTAAGAATAGCCTGTATTTACTGTAACATAGTATGAAATATGATTTTTGTAGTAAAATGACCCTTTTCTTTGGTCTTTTTGTATTTTCCTTCTTTAAATGAACATGGTTTCATTTGAATCCTTTTGCATGATGCTTATGACTGAATGTGTTGAATTCCAGTGCTAACATTTATGCTATAAACTCACTGTGCCTATAAATGAAGTAGAAATTTGTTTGAACCACATGTGCATGCTGCAGAGTTGCTCGTTTTCATTTGTTTAGATACAGTGTTGGATCAGGTGCTTAATTTAGCTCTGAGGATTAAGAAGTGTTGCCACATGTTTTAACTCTCCATGGCAGTACTGTATGCTATCTGTTGTGATGCGTATGTATGTTGTCTCACTCTTTTCCGTGTTCTTTCAGGGCCCACAGAGCCCCCTCACCCAACTTCCCCCATCACTCAGTCTCTGCATTCCCCGTTTCACAAGGGTACAAGCTTGTCCCTTACTCCCTCCCCCAATATCTCCCAATAAACTCAGTGCTGCAGAAATGGTCCATCTCAGCAGTTTAAATTTAGCACGAAAGACAGAAAGCAATGGTGAATATTCTCAGGAAGTGACTTTACTCAGATGAGATATAATGATGGTATTGAACTATCTTACCATGCTGAGATGCAGTTATGTTCAAAAGCATTTGGACAGCGATACAATTTTGGTAGTTTTGTCTCTGTGCACCACCACAGTGGATTTTAAAACAAAGAATAAAGATGTGATTGAAGTGCAGACTTTCACCTTTAATTCAAGGGGTTTAACAAAAGTATTGCATCACTTGTTTAAGAATTATAAACTAACATGATTTTAAATATAAGGAACACTTGACACTTGGATGAAAATCCTTTGCGGTCAATCTCTGCCTGAAGTCTAGGACCCAATGGACATCACCAAATGCTATGTTATCTCCCTTGAGATGCTCTGCCAGGCCTTTACTGCAGTCACCTTCAGTTACTGCTTGTTCATGGGACTCTCTGCCCTCAGTTTTGTCTTCAGAACCTGAAAAAGCATGCACTATTGGATTGAGATCAGGTGATGGTCTTGGACATTGGAGAATATGCCTTTTTTTTTTGCCTTGAGAAACTCTTGGGTTGATTTTGCAGTATGATTTGAGTCATTATCCATTTCCACCGTGAAGCACCGTCTGATCAGTTATGCAGCATTTGGCTGAATCTGAGCAGATATACCCCTGTACACTTCAAAATTCATCCTCCTGCTTCTATCAGCAGTCACATCATCAATAAACACTAGTCACCCACTTCCACTGGCAGCCATACATGCCCATGCCACCAACTAATTATGTGGTATGATTCAGATCGTGAACTGTTTCTCTCCTTCTCCATACTCTTTCTCTTCCCATCTTTCTGATAGAAAGTAATCTTGGTTTTATCTGTTCAAAGAATTTTCCCCCAAACTGTGCAGGCTCTTTTGTATGTTTTCTGGCAAGGTCTAATCTGGCCTTCCTGTGTTAGATTGGAGCAAGTGGTTTGCACCTTGTTGTGCCTTTCGGTATTTATAGTCATGAAGGCGCCTCTTGATTGTAGATTTTGACAGTGATATGCCTATCTCCCCCAGAGGGTTCTTTACTTGGCTAGATGTTATAAAGGTGTTTTTCTTGACCAAGCAAAGAATTCTGTAGTTGTCTTCTGTGGTCTTTCAGGCCTTTTACTGAGCTGGCCAGTACATTTATTCTTTTTAAGAATGAACCAGATTGTTGTTTTGGCCACTTCTTAAGTTTTTGCTGTCTCTCTGATAGATTTGTCTTTATAGGTTCTGAATCATACAGGTCATGGTAGTCTTAAGTGCTTGAAATCGATGACAGCCAGGCTTCTTTTTTTTGGTTTGTGAAGACATGAATCAAGGTATGGGTCATTACGGTCACAGGAGCGAACAGAAAAAAGAAAACAGAAAAGAAAGAAATCCAGTTCCCTTCAATTTAAGCACTCAAGGCTCTGATAGGTTTACTTCGGTTTTTCAGCCTACTGATGGTCTCCTTCATTTGCATCAACATCGGACCACATATTGAGTGTCAGTGAAAAGATACCAAATGCAAGTTAAACACTGTGGCACTTAAGTCCTGATCTTTTATCTGCTTAATTTGTCATGGAATAATGATGCAACAGGACTCACCTGGCCAGGAAATTGCTTGTCAGTCAGTTGTACAATTACTTTTGAGGTTTTGAAAATGGTGGATTATGTATAAAAATGGCTGTAATTAATAAAAATAAAAGTTAACACAATTCTTTTATTAAACGTCATGAATTAAAGCTGAAAGTCTGGACTTCAGTCACATCTTGACAGTTTTTTTAAATCCACTGTGGTGGTGTACAGAAGCAAAATTACAAACATTGTGTCATTATCCAATACTTATGGACCTAAATGTATTTTCTCTTGATTATTGAAAAAACCTTAGAAGATATTGGTAGTAGATTGATTCCACCTGATTGAGATGGACATTTTTGCAGCAACTAACTGACCTGTTTTTAATCATGTAGCAGAAGTTTTTGAATGCAAGAAATCGAGATATTTTTAGTATTCTTTGCTTGTTTTAATTGCTGTTAAAGTTACAGTATTTTGTAAACTTTAAACTGTACTAACCTTTTTACAGGAATAATTGTTCACTTATACATCAAACCAAATTATAACAACAAGCACCCTGTTTGAAAACTTGAAAGAAAGTAATCGGGATCTGGGCCAAATTTAATGGCTCGTCCTTTGGCTATGGTCCGCCTCACCACATGTGGTGGAAAAAAACACTGGACTGAACACCAGTTTTATAGTTTTACCTGTTTTACTAACACTGGCATATTGTCCTGGAGATGTTATGGGCATAGATGTGGATATTGATATACTTCGGCTGCTCAGCAATATTTTAAATTCTAGATTAATGTAATTTAAGAAGTTGATAATATAGGTGACTTTTAAAAAGTTGTACTTCTTTGTATTTTGAATGAAAAAAACAAACTTTGTCTCTCTTTTGTGCCCAGTGCCTCCTGTAGGCCGTGCTTTTGGCACAGTTAACACTTCTGTATCAGAGGACAGTGCAGTGATCAGTTGGGAATACTTTGGACACCATAAGAATGTATATGTGGAGTATATTGTTGAGAACAGTAAGGCTTCCTTTTGTATTTCAAAACATCAGTGCATGTCTTGACTGTCTATAACTGAATAGATCTGATCTGTATTTAATTTAACCTTCAAATTTAAATATTTATCCCAAAGGCTTCCTGAATCTAATTCCTCTCCACTTTACCGATTCCAGGTAAAGAGGAGTGGAAAAAGGAGTTTGCAAATGGTTCACACTCATATACAATAAAAGGTTTAAAGCCGGGAACGTCGTATAGGGTGCGTGTGGTAGCTAAAGATGCAGCTGACCTGACCGTCCACAGCACAGACGAAATGTTGGTTACAGTGCCAGGTGAGGCGGCATGCCTCAAGATGGTCTTATTTTATTTTTTTCCTGTGCCTGCTTTTTTTTTTGTCAGCACTGATTCATCATCAGATTTAGAGTGTTACACTCAGACATGAATGTACGGTAGTTAGATAGCGTACAAGCATGTCAGTAGTTGTCATCAGTAGCACTGGTTTAATGCATGTCATTTAAAGTCACCACCACAAGGCCCATTATGTACTGTTGTAACTCTCTTAAATTTTTTTTTGGTGCCTAAATGTATAGAGGATCAGAACTGCTAAAATAAAAAACAAAGACAGAAACACAGGACTCAGTAAATAAAATAATATGACACTGAATGAACCAAGCCCCATTCCAATGTCTTTCTCACCTTTCAGGCATTTTAGCTTCTTCATCTTGAAAATGGGTGATTATTCAGTTTACCTAAAAACCTCACTTCTCCAGCAATCTCCAACAATTTGGAAAATTATACTCCGCATTGCACGCTTTGAACAACAGTCCCCTAATTTGCATCCTAAAACTAAAAATGTAATTGAGAAACAGAAATAATTTAGTCTGGGCAAATAAATAGGAAAATGGAAAGGTAAGTATATAATAAATAAATACAGCTGAAAGTAGATGGGAGTAAGTAAATATAGAAGAACATTAATGTAAAAGTAAATACATATAAAAGCAAACATATCTTACTGTAATGCACCAAATCTCTGTCTGTCTGTGAACTCCTTCTACACATTTAGGAGATTTTTTAACCAAATTTGGCACACAGGTACACCTTAGGCCCCTGAAAGTTCTTATCTATATCAGATATTATGACACTATAATGTTGCCTAGCAACCACCTACCAGCAGGCTAAAATTCACGACAATAACATCTTATTTATGTCCATATACTTAGCACAAAATGTAAGGAAATTTGTGTTTGGTCGATTATTTCTTTGTTGTAATAATGCTTCTTGGCAATAAATCTCATACCGTTGGAAAGCCTGTTTATTTCCCTTTAAATGGTGCCACATTTGTAAGGAAAATGCATTTGTGGGTTGAGCAGCAGAGTTAAGTATGTGGGTTGCGCCCATGAAGAATTTGCCACATCTTCTCTGCCAATGCCAAACAGCTTACCTCCAGAATTTGGGAGTGGAGAGGATGGAATGACCTGCCTGCAGTCCTGACCTCAACCCCACTGAACACTTGAGGGATCAGCTTGGGCGTGCTGTTTGTGCCAGAGTGACCAGC
>VUQI01028621.1:0-19133 GCA_015106735.1 Paratilapia polleni | reverse complement strand
CCAGACCATCGCAGTAGATATGGTGACACTCAAGCCTCCTCAGTCATAGTTATAGTCACAGTCATAGTCATTGTTGTTCTTGTTATTGTTCTCGCCTTCGCTCATGTTTGCTGCTCCTTTATAGGACACTCACCTGTTTTCCCGTTGGAGCCATTGGTGAAAAGAAACCCACATCATCTGACTCCGCTCGTCGTCTCAGTAACCCGCCTAGTCGTTGGCACCACCCGGACCTTGGAAAACACACATACCTGCCTGCCGCTCACCTGCCTGCCCGCTCTCCACCGATCACTCCGGCAAAACCAACCTGCCTCTCTGGAACTCCACCCCGCTCAACTCAGACTCTGCCCCAAGTAAGAAACACTGAATGGAACCCAGCTCTGGGCTACACTCTCAAATCCCTCTCCGCTGAAATCAGTCGCCAACCTGTCCTCTCTCTCTCCCGGCAGAGTATTGTGATTCCAACCCCGCCCGAGCCTGACAACCTCCCAATTCTTTGTTACGGTTAAATTCCTTGTGTTAATAAATCCCCTTTTCTTTATTACTCCTGTTGCCGAGTCTGCTTTGTGGGTCCTGCCAGTCTGAGTTATGACAAATTTAGCGCTGGACATTATGGCCAAACATCTCCACTTTGGTCTCTTCTGTCCAAAAGACATTGTTCCAGAAGTCTTGCAGTTTGTTCAGATGCAACTTTGCAAACTTAAACTGTGCTGCCATGTTCTTTTTAGAGAGAAGAGGATTTCTCCTGGCAACCCTTCCAAACAAGCCGCACTTGTTCAGTCTTTTTCTGATTGTACCGTCATGAACTTTAACATTTAACATGCTAACTGAGACCTGTAGAGTCTCAGATATATCTGTTGGGTTTTTTGCAATTTTTCTGACCTTGGGGTGAATTTGCTGGGATTCCACTCCTGGGAAGACGGTGGCATTGTGCTAACAAAGACTTGAATACTCCAGACCAGCAAACTGCCAAAACTTTTTATAGAGGTGGTCAGACTTGCTGTTAATCAGTTAATCAGCTGCATTTGATATGAGGCACCAGGCTGCTATGTACCCTCTTAAGTCCTATGGAAACAGTAAGGGTGTACTTAGTTTTTCAAGGATTGCATAGAGTCCTGCGAAAACTTTCTTTTTCATGTGACTGTAGATCCCTAATATATTCGAAAATGGATCCATGGATTGCTTTAAAAGATAATTAAATGTTGAATTCAATTCAATATTTCACATGTAGCCAGTGCAGCTGAGCCAAAACAGGCATCTTGTGATTGTCTTTTCTTTGTGTCATCCCAATGAGTTTTGTGTGTGTGGCATTAGCTTTAAGCTAGGTAAAAGAGAAGTGGGTGTTAAAGCCCATTTATAAAGCAGCTAAGCATCTGGATGGTATCAGCTACTTTTTTACAGCTACTCTTACAGCTACTCTTCCTACAGTCTCATTTTTCTTTTATTTTGATTAGATTAGTTTTATGAATATAAAAGTAGCAAGCTATCTATTCTTAAGCCCATCAGCTAACATTAGGTTTCTGTTGTTATTTTATGTTGTATGTAGCCACATCTTATCCAAGAAATTAAGTTGTTAATAATCGCTTAAAAAAATTTCTAGAGCAAATATTGTTACAGTCTACACAAATATATTATGTATTGTATGAATATTTTGAAATTTGAGATATCTGGATTCTCATCATCAGTCTTGTGACTTGTTGCATGAATGTCAATTAACAGAAACCTTCAGGCTTTCATTTATATGTCATATTTGAAACTTTCTTGCCATTACTGTGATTGTTTTTAATAGTTTGAGGTGTCTTAAAATAATGCAACAAGTGCCTCAATAGATTGCTGCACTTTAATTAATTTAAATTTATAATTTTGATTAAACTTTAATTAGGTTTACTTTTATGCTAGATCTACTTACACTAAATGCAGTCTGCTTTTTGTAGCAACCAACTTCAGCTTACCACCTCCAGCCTGCAATTATTCACACTAATGAAACCACTTACTGCTCAGTTTCCCAATGCCATGAGTGAGGAGTAGATTTAAGAAAAGGTGGAAGAAAAGGAATGATTGCTGAGATGAAGAGAGAGAGAAAGGGTCTGTGATTGAGAGTAGAGACGTGAGAATGGGAAAGTAACGAAATTGCAAGATAGAGGGATTAGTGTAAGCAGGTAGAGAGGTAGACTCAAAGAGATTAAGAGAGTCAGATAGACAGAGGGAGTGGGAATCAATGAGGTAGTCAATAGTGAGTGGGAGAGATGTGATGAGAGAGAAAAATGGCATGGAGTAGGAGGAAGAAAAGGCCCCCTGTTGTGTCAAAGTCCCACTGAGAAAAATGGCACCAGAGAAAATGAGAATCTGCGGCACTCCAAAAGTGATTGAAAAAGCCTGTTTTATTTTGCCTTATCATGGTGAACAGGTAGAGATTCAAGATAATATGGTGACAGTTATTCTCCCAGGGTCCACAGGAAAAATAATAAGGCAATAGAAGTTTCATGTTTGATTTGATAAATTACAGAGATACACGTAAAATAAATGCTTAATACCAGTGGGAGATTAATTACTGTGCTTAGGATGATAGACAGACAGATAGATGCATCGCGGGGTGCGAGGGGTGAATGGAAAAAAAATTTAATAATATAGCTGTAAAGCAGAATGCATGAGGTTGTTATTGTTGGAAACTCTGATTTCCAGGAAACATTTTTAAACAAGCAGCATTATTTGAGAATTAAAGAACGGAAGACTTGCAGTATCTACTTAAAAATAACTTTGCCTGAAAGAGATATTTTATTCAGTAGGACACTGAAAACCAGAATTTTGGGCTGTAAGAAAACCAGTTGTTATGGTTTTCATTTCAAAAGTGATTTTTGAAATGTTTGTAAAAGGAATATTTTTTACAAGACCACATATCAAAAGACTGTTGTTGAAAATATGTTCTGTTGCATTCATCTTTCTCAGCTCAGAAATATCTATGGTTAATAAAATGATCTAAAACTTTAAGTGTAACATGCTGTCAGTCTGCCCAGGCACTGAGTTCCATTGTTATTTCTTCTTGGGGTTCTCTTTCAAAGGTACGGTATTTACCTTACATTATAAAGTACCTTGAGATGACTGTTGTAGTGAACTGGCACTATATAAACAACAATATATTTAATTAGTGAATTACATCTGCAGACTGCAGAGGTCAAAACCAGAAGAACACAAATATCATTTGAAAGATTTTGGTACAGCTGAAAGCAACTTCTACTCTGAGATAGGATGTTTCTAATTTTAGCCCAGATGAAGGAAAGCAGTCCTACTTATTTGTTTAATGTGCTCGCTGAAGGACATATCCTGGTCAAAAATGACAAGAAGATTCCTGACAGTGTTTCTGGAGGACAAGGTAATGCCATCCAGAATAAGTAAAGTAAGTGGCTAAATACTGTGTTTCTGAGGTTTTTACAATAACTTGTACAATAAGTTCAGTTATGTCTGAATTTAATTGTAGTAAATTGCAGGTCATCTGGGCTTTTATGTCTAACAAATTGAGTTGTGTCATTTGGCTTGATAGAAGAATACAACTGAGTATGATCTGCATACCAGTGAAAATGTAAAAGGGATGTTTTGTAATATTACCTAAGGGAAGAATGTATAACATAGAAAGTATCAGTCCTGGCACAGAACCATGTGGAACTCCATGACTAACTTTTGCATTAGTTTATTGTGTTTTGCTTTTAGTTTACTCTGTTACCTAGTTACCAAACAGAAAAGTACACCCTACTAACACCAAATAAAATTTGATAGGATGACAGAGGCAGAAAGTCAAAGGTTGGAAAAAGTCATTCATCCACTGTGGACAGTGATTCTCTGTACAAATTTGATGACAATCCGTCCAACATTTCCTTTAGTCCTGATCACAGTGGACCACTCGACCAAACAACATTTCTACCTCTATAGGCAGGCTGCTAGCATTGCTAAAATGAGTTGGTATTGCCTGATGTCAATCACTTAAATAAATAAATAAGCTGGAATGACTGAGATTACAGTTAGTGAAAGAACTGACTGTTCCTTTGTGGTTTGTTGCACTTCCTCTGGGTATATGTGCCAAGCTCAGCCTTTACTAAATAAAAGACAATTCTCAATTGATTAGCTGATAATATTCATGAATTCCAGCCTCTACCTGGGATGAACTTCACAGAGGACGCAGCTATAATAAGAATGGTAAGTCTTAAAAGCCTTGGCAGTTCATTTGATTTTTAAAAAACACTTTATTTTCCAAGTTCTGTCCTCACAGTCCTCATAACCCAGTTAGAAATTATATCAGCTGTAACGTTCCCCCTCGCTGACTGACATTTTGTCTTTCTCAGTACTGAAGAGGCGCATGAGAAAGAAAATGCAGCAGTCTGAACAACAGCTGCTCCTCAGCAGAGATGCTATCACTGCAGGCTGCATCAGAGAAGTCCCCAGGCGGAGGAGGACGCAGTCTTTATCTGAAAGTTTAAGAGTCCTCCTTATAGTGGTCTCTTCTTGCCTTTACATCTTACCTTCATAATTTACCAGGTAAAATCGATGATGGATTGTGGACTTCACTGTGATTTGTGGGTTTGGTCTCTTTCAGTAGGGAAAGCCGTCAGTCCCAGTGGTTTGTGGATTAAATCTCCATTTCAAAACACAGCAAGTGTCACTTCGGACATACACTGACATCCCTACCCATGTCAGGTGTGTGTCTTCCTTTTGTTTGAACATCATCTAATTACAGCTGTTTGACACAGAACTAGTATTAGCTTTGTGTGTCTGTGTGTGTGTGTGTGTGTGTGTGTGTGTGTGTGTGTGTGTGTCTGCCTGTATGTAAAAATCAGGAAAACAGTTAAACTCAAATTGAATTCAGACAACCCAAACAAAGAGACTCTTGTAAATTGTAATTTAATTCAGTGGGTGCCGAGCATTCTAAATTGTGTGTGCGTGTGTGTACATGATAATCGCAAACTGGGGGGATGCTGTTCTTTTTCTCCCAGACAAATCCAGGTAGATTAGTTATGTCTGTCTCAGCAGGAACAATGTGAAATAGTTAGGCGCAGAAACCCCTTTTAGATGCTGCAACACACACACACACACAATCACAAAAACCACCATGCTGACATTTAGACTCTCACATAAAATCCACAAAATGCACCTCCTGCCACCCCTATATATCCTTGTTCATGTACTCTCATGTTTAACACACAAACATGTACTCCATCTACCCACAGCAGTCACGCATGCACATAAAGCACACCTATTCACATTGCAGAATCTATTCCATGGATCTCCAAACACCCACACATAATCATCCCATATTGCAGAATTGACAAACACCTCTGGTTCTGGCTTTTTCATCTTCTCCAGGAGCAATTTGAGTAAAGAAAGGAGAACAAGACCGACACGCTGTCAGGCACCATTACAGTCCCACACACACAATAGACATTATTTACTGTGTATGTGCTCACGTGTGTGTGTGTGTGTGTGTGTGTGTGTGTGTGCCTCTGAGTGTGTGAAGAAGTGTGTAATTGCCAGTCATTCCTTTCAACAGCCATCTGTGGTAACACTGCCCCCCTGTGCCTAAGTTGAGGAAGTGCAGTGTAGAGCAGTCCCCATCCTGAGGCACTTCACATCTAATTATGCTGTCGAATCAAATTTGTTTAAAGTTAATATTACACTCAGGTCTCATAATGTACAAACAGTGGGAACAATAACAATAACAACAGGTGAAATGGGGGAAATGAAAACATGAATAAAACTGTCAAGAGCAATAAAATTCAAAGTGTTGCAATTCAAAATGACGAGTTAAATATTGCAGATCCGATTTAGATAAGTCAGGGTCTGAAGACATATCTAAAACTAAACTCCGCCTGACAAATGCATGTCTCTGTAAAGATTTAAACAGTTGGCAGGTTTTTAAATGACAGAAAAGTTAGTGTCATTTTCAGCAGGTGAAGGGAGGGCTTGTATTCATGGTGCCCTTGTAGAATATACAATAAATATTAATATTATATTTTATTACCACAGAAGTTTGATTTTATATAGATCTAAACATGTCAATGAAAATAAGAAATTAAAAAAAAAAAAAAAAAAACAGGATCATTGACTTAGGAATTTGGGTTGGCGTGAAAAACTAGTGAGGGAAAATATGAGTGGAGGTGATGTAGCAATTCCCATGGTTGCACTCACCTTCCAGGCATTCATTATAATATACTTCACTTCCTTGGGAGATTTAATTAAAGACCAAGATGAGAAATACATGTGTAGTATTAAAATTGCAGGCTTGTTCCTCCAGCACCAGTTCATGCATTGATAATGCTGTGCTTCACAAACATGAGATTTAGCTAAATTAACATCGCAGTTGTCAACTGCAGTCAACTGAAATCTAATATTAATATTGGATGAACTGTCAAGAATTGACATTCATGCTGCCCAAAGAATGAATCCTACTGACTTTTTGTGGTTTTCAAATATTTTTAGCTCATAGCACACCAAAATACAAGCCAAAACTTCAAGGTAAACCTGTACTCATATCTGTTCAAAATACCCTCTGTGCCATCCTCAAGTCTTCTTTTGATTGTACTGTTGGATGAAGGCACCTAGCGTGGCACCTGCAGTGTTTTTCTTTCCATTAGTCTTAATTAGAATGTACCTTGCCTCTTGGACTTTATCAGACACTTACACACAATCCAACAAACAATCTTGCTTCCTCTGGCCCTCTGGCCCTCTTTTGCAGGAGGCTGAGTGTCACTCAGAAGGAGTGTTTGGTCTCCGAGTGCCTCTTCAGATATCCTGGCACCATGTTAGCATTACCCAGCTTCTACCTACAGATGAAGTACTCGCGCTGAGAGCTGTTGACATCCCCAGTCCATAAGACAGGTAGCTTTCTTGTTTGTTTCTACTGACATCATTTTCTGTTTTCTTTAGCTGATTGGTCACACTGTTGTCACTGTTATCACAGTAATAATGTGTGGTTTACATAAAATCCCAAGGCACGTCTGGACTTGCCTCAAGGTGCATCAGTGTACCTCTGCACACCACTAATGCAGCTACAAGGCAGGACAGTAATTACTGATGAATAGAGAGTAATGCAGATTAAGTAGGAGACATCCTACAGAGTGCAACTGCTATTCATAAGCTAGACTTTGTACTTTGTATTATGTTACCTGTTGACTCTGACATGCTTTTTTCTGTCTTTTGTGTATTCATGTTATATTTGATTTTATAATTTAGCAGTTTTGTAATGTGTGCCGTCTTGGCCAGGTCTCCCTTGAAAAAAAGATTTTAACCTCAGGGGACTTCCTGGTTAAATAAAGGTTACATGAATAAATAAAAATCTATCATTTGTGTTACAAAGCGTGTGTAAGGTGTATAAAATCTGTGAAAAAATGGTTCATTCTAAAGAGCTCACTGAATTCCAGTGTGGTACTGTAATAGGATGCCACTATTGGAGCAAGTCAGTTCATGAAATTTCTTCCCTCTTAGATATTTCACGATCAACTGTAAGTGGTATTATTGAAAAGTGGAAGGGTTTAGGAACCACAGCAACTCAGCCACTAAGTGGCAGACCACGTAAAGTTACTGAGCGCGGGGTGCTGAGTGCTGAGGCACAGTGCTTAAAAGTCGCCAACACTCTGCTGACTCAATAACTGGAGCTCCAAATTTCCTCTGGCATTAACATCAGCACAAAAACTGTGTGCCTGGAGCTTCATGGAATGGGTCTCCATGACCGAGCAGCTCCCGTAGGTGTAATGTGTAGGTAGCCCAGCACTTTTGTCCATATAGTGTAGGATATGATTGAAACTAATTCACATTCATGTGTTTTACTTTGTAAAAGGTATTTTTTTAACCCAAACCTTGATCATTTGATCATCCTAATAATGTGATTTTGTTCCATAAACAAGTAGTTTTTATTGCCTAAACCTAAAGAAGTACTTATCTTAACCTAACTAAACTACTCATGAAAATTAAAGTAAGCAGCAAGTAAAAAGTATGTCATAACAAAAGTTAAGTCCAAAACACCAATCTCAAACTCATGTGTCATAGTTGACATATAGTGCTTAACAAATTTATTAGACCACCTGTCATAAAAATGAGAAAGATCATCCAGCATCACAAAGTTCTTTAATGCGGACTCTTTCCTTTTCAGTGAGTTCTCAGTGTTTTACCATCTTGAACAGGAGTGAGGAATTTCAAACTGAATTCACATTTTTATAACCAAATTTGAGCCGGCACACAATTGACACCAGTACTGGTAATTTAGGGCAGCTGTGGCATAAACCTCACATTGGGTGGTGGTCTAATAAATTTGTTAAGCACTGTAGTTGTATTACAGCTCTGCTACCCCTTTGGTTTCCTAATGGGAACTTTTTT
Organism: Paratilapia polleni; assembly: GCA_015106735.1. Classification (NCBI taxonomy): domain Eukaryota; kingdom Metazoa; phylum Chordata; class Actinopteri; order Cichliformes; family Cichlidae; genus Paratilapia; species Paratilapia polleni. The sequence continues at coordinate 10,778 of VUQI01028621.1, read as the reverse complement.
TTGCCATTTAGCCCTGGAAAAGGTGCCGGTAGCTTTCATCATGCCAGAATGGCTCCTAATGAATTATGTTATAACAGAGAATATAACTACCTATTATTTTGTGAGTAGGCCACCTACAGCAGGCATGCATGGGAATAATAACATCTGATAATGGCTACTCAGTGTGCTGATAACATTTGAAGCGAATGGATATTCACATTTTATAGTTTGAATTAAATATATTTAATATATAAGGATGAACCACTTTCCTAAATTGTAACTCTTAACTCCAAATTTCATCTTTCTCTATCCCCGAAAGACAACGTGATGGTCTTAAAACCATACATAATCTGTATCTGTATAATAGTGCATCAACACCATTTATTGGTTTAGAGAAACGTTTTATAACTTCAGTTTCAACCGTCAGCCTTTTAAACTACTTAAAAGTAAATATAGTAGAAAATATCAGCTTTAGAGACCCAGATGTTGATATTTCTTTACAACATTCTTGTGCAACATTAATAATGATGTACTGTCAGATATTCTCCTTGAATTGCTTTCATTAGGTTTCCTGAAAATCATTTAGCAAAATAACTGACAGCTTATAATTATATCATAATATCCTGCAATTAAACAGTAATTTCATCTATAAATTAATTATCTGGCTGGTGCATTTAGCATTAGTTTTAAAGCAAACAACAACAGCAAACATACACACACACTTACACACTTGGAAGTTTGTTGATATGTTTCTCATTGCTGAGGTCTTTCTGCACAGTCATTTCTGCCACTGAAGAGCCATTACAGTCTCTTGATGCTAATTTCACTGGGTTAATTGCTCCCTTTGCTTCTTCTCCATAGCTCAAAGTTTGAATCATTAACATGGCGACAGTAATTCACATTCTATCTGCTTGCTTGAGCCTTTACTCAGCTGTAAACCAATCAGTCAGCTGTGTTTAAATGAGAGGGGAAATGACTGTATATTTCATGAATTAGATTTTCTGCCTGAAACAGTTGCTTTAATGACTCTCTTGAGCAAGTAGTTGTGGGGGGGAATAACTTGCAATCTATGTCAAGGTTAGAAGAACATTTATATTGGTTAATCCAGCCTTGAATGAAATAATCATATTGCAAAAAAGTAATTTAGATTGCAGCTAAGGCATGCAGGAAGTTTCTTAGTAACAACACTTGGTGTGAGATGGCACACACACACCCACACACACACACACACACACACAGACACACACTGTGAATTGTGTTCATTTTAAATCGGACTTGGGAAAGATCCTCATCATTTAATCAAAAAAATGCCGTTTAAGAGTTGAAATGGAAAAGGAAATGAAATGCAACTGGATAACAGCTACCCTCACTTTGCATTAACATTATTATTACATCATTATTACATCAGCAAAGTTGAATATGTTTAAAGTCTAAAAATGCTCTCATGTCTGGCCTGAAGTTATGACATGAATCCTATTAGCGATGGTCAGTGTGATGCTGTAAATTTTAGCATATTTACATAAATTATGTTATGCTGTCAGGTATGATTATGGAATCTAAACAGTAGCCTAAGTGACAAATCAAGAGAGGAATACAAAAATGATCTGTAAGCACTGTGGTTTGCAGGTTGCAGCAGCAACACGCAGAACAAATATACTTACAAATTCAATCCTAATTTTAGCCAGTCATCACTGAAGGAACCAAATGTGAAAAACATCAGAAAACCTTTAGGAAGTCCTGCTTTTAAGGAGGATTTGTGGCTAACTGCTGTTGTTTTCATTATGGGTGCCACATTTTTTGAACAACACACTCATCAGATAAAGCCTAGCATCAGTTTCTAGGTCACTCCATATAAAATCAAGCAAATCTGAATCCCCTCAGAATCAGCTGATTTCTTTCTTTTTCTCTCTCACAAACACGTTTGTATATTTAATGAAGCCATGGAAAATTTTACCTTCAGTGATGATTTTACAGTTATATGAAGTTTGTTGCTTTTTGAGTCACCTTATAATTTTCCAGTGTTTCTGAGCTCTCATAACTTCATAAGTACAAGAGATAGCCACGTAAGTGATGATGATGGATGGTTTGAGTATGAGCCATGAGACGAAGACACTGCACTGAGCACAAGTGTCAAGCAATTGGATGTTCCCTTCCAAAGTTCTGTAAACTGAGGAAAAGGGATGTTCCATTTTATGCCATAAGAAAATTGCCACAAGCTGAACAGGCAATAAAGCAACAAATTGCACTGATCCCTCTGTGATCCCTTCTGCGTGCTTAAATTGCAGCATTTTGGAAAATTTCTATGGGATAAAATGTTGACTGATCAGTGTGATATGTCCAAGCTATTATATAGAACCTTTGAACACCAATTTTATTTCTCCATTTCACAACCATAAGCTGCATTCACTAGTGTTCATTGACTGAAATTATTCTGACACAGAAGGAATCATGGCTAGAAGATGAGCCTGGTAGAAAAAATGTAGGTTAAAAAGGAGACCTTTCATATGTTATAACTTGTTTTGACCAGCCACCTGTCCCATACATTGATATGACTGTTGAAATTGGACCCTGAATTTACTTTTTGACATTTTCACCCTTGAAAACTGAGAAAAGGGTTCAAACATCCAGGGTCCCAGTGCTTGTTTCTGTCACTCCACATCAGAGACATCAAACTGGTGCAGTTCTGCTATGATAAATCCCATGATATTGATGCTCAGAGTTGGTTTATAGAAAAAAAAAATAATTTTGAATAAAAACAGGATTTTGGCTTTAGAGTGTGACACTTGGAGTTGGTGTAAAATTTATTTGGTTGCAGTTTTTAACAGAGCGTAAATGTGTTTTTCAGCCCTTAAAATTTCACACAGCTACGCAAAAGGTCACCTTGTGCATAATCTGGAGACACCTGCAGCTTCCACAAAACGGCAGTATTTCACAACCTGGGGAACGAGGTTGTGAAATTTCTTTTTTTTTTTAACATTATTTTTTGGCACTTTTCAAACCTTTATTAAATAGATATAGGGAAGAGGAGACAGGAAAGCTGGGAGAAAGAGACTGGGGGAAAACAAGCAAAGCAAAGCAAAGGGCCTCAGGTCGGAATTGACTTATGGTCACCTGATCAACCACTGAGCTAAACCAGCACCCAGAAATGAGACATTTCTAAAGCTGATATCTCCAAAGCTGGGCAGACCATGCCAAGACAATGCATATTGATGAACAGCATGAGAGACCACAGGAAACAATGTATATTTGATTTGGGGGTGAACTATCCCTTTATTTTATAGGTCCAAGATGCTGTTTCAGCAGTCCTCCAGCAGAGAGAGCAGTTAACTACAGAGTGATGGAAACAGAAGGAATCATAAAAAAAGAGATGAGGGAGAGAGGGAGTGTCACAGAAAGACAGAGGGGGGGGGGAGGATAAAGGTCAGGAGGAAATAGGGAGAGCTCCTTCACACCTCACCACACTGGGTGAAAATGTCTCTTCAGGTATGGTTGAAGGTCACAGACAGATAAACAGGAAGGACAGGAGGGGATTCTCCCTCTCCTCTCTCCCGGCTATCATTTGACAGATGCCTGCAGTCTATATTTACTACTCACCACTCAAATCTTAACATCACAGAGAGTAGCATAAGCTAGGGTGTAAAAGGAAATTTCTTCCTACAACCTGACATCTTTCTGCAGAGAAGCAAAGTGATGTCTCCACCTCATGATGTAAGACATTATGCAACCCATTAAACTTTCACTGTTGCAAGCATATGGCGCATTTGGGAATTCATGCTCTTATGCTTGCTGAGGCATACTAAGTGTCTCTGGCTGGCCTTTAAAAATGCCCTTTTATTATTATGCTATTTAATCAAAGAATTTAAAGCAGCAGTCGCCACTGCAAGAAATACAATTTTTAAAAATGGTGTACCTAGACTGGTGCTGAAAAAGCAGCATGTTGACCATTTATTTTCTCCAATTACATCTCTAATGCTCCATTTGGGGAACGTCCAGCAGGTAAATAGCCAGTTAGGTTCAGGTCACATCACAGATCTTTCATTGTTAAAAACAATGAAAACTTTCCAGTGCAGCCACTGTCAGTACATTTTTGATCTTTGACATTTTGGGGTTTTTTTTCTTTGTGCTTTTCCCAGTTCATGGTGAACTCTTCTGTCACTCTGTTTCCAGTGCAAGCCAACTTTTCAACCAATCAGCATTCTAACTACACAAAGTGTCATCGCCATCAGGCTACACAGTGTTGGCATTTAGGAGGGCTGCACGCAAGTGCATCTGTGTTGTTTGCATACCCATAGCCCTTGACTCTGCATAACCAAAGACCTACACAAACAGAGATCATCTAAGCACCAACAAATTTCCTCCAGTCCAATTTGTGTAATTATCTTGTGTTTTTATTTTATTTAGAGTCAAAAGGAAAAGGAAAACAAAACTTAAATAGGAACTGAAAATAGTTATGAAAAATGTTTATATATTAAAAATGGATAACATGACTTCTTACATGGAATTATGACCCTGCAATTCCTTTCAGCTCTGCAGGTGTATTTAATGTCTTTCAGATAATTCTTTGGGTTTCCAGATCTCCACCTTTACTGTTGTGCTTCATTCTCACCGCTCTCATCAACATTGTTTCAGTAACATCAGGCAGCTGTTTTAGAAAAAAAATATATAATACAACTGTGATCTACCTGCTGTGCACAAGACTTCAGACAGACAAATTAGCTTATAGCTTTGGCAGTAAGTGAAGCACTTAATAGTTAGAAATCCAGATATTTCCCTCAGGAGTGGAGCTAGCAGAGCAAATATTGGACTTAACTTACAGACTTAAATACATCATGTCATGAGAAATGAATGCTAATGTTGCCCCTTAACTGCTGGATGTATAAGTAACTGCTTGTAATATTGCCAGAGAAGAGGGTGGCAGATTATTGATTATTATTCATCTTATTAAAGATTTAAAACCAGAGATTGATCTCCCTTTAAATCCCAGCCTCAGTTCTGCATGCTAACATAATAGCTTTGCTATTCCTAGCACAAAAGAAAACTGTGGCTACTGGCAAATTGCATCTTAGAATGGCCATGAGCTTAATCTGACAAGTTGTTAGTGATGTGTCCTAAAATGCCCACTGTGCTGAATATTTTTATTTATTTATTTATTTTAGATAACATATCTGCCCTTCTGCTCAGGCCAACTCAAGCCAAACGTTGCATTCTTTTTTTCCTCTTAAATGGAAATCGATTAGAGTGACAAAGTTTTCCTCTACTTTTTTACTCCTCTAAGTTTTTTTTTCTAGTGTGCAATGAACATTACAGCCTTACAGTTCCACTAGTATCTCTTTAATTTGCTGCTATAACAAATCCCCACACTGGCTTCAAAGTCCAGGTTGAGAAAAAAGAATAAGCAGTGTTCTCTTCACCAACAAGGTCCCTAGGATTAAGGCTCTGCAGAAAAGCTGACAGATGTCTCACCAGCCTATGCAACAGATCTTGCACCTTTATTCTAACAAAGCAGAATTTGACAGGTCTGATGGATGCCTTTGCTGCAGGATACCAGACAAAATATTATAAATATTCTTCGCTATGGGAAAACAGTTTCATCCTTCATTAGAGAGGAATCTCATTTATAGCATGTATATGCATCATGGGCAATATTTCAAGCACATAAATCACAACTGAGCTGTAAATTACAAAAACTGTGTGTGTATGTTTTCATGGAGCTGAAGCCTTGTCTCTTTACTTTAAATCAGAGCAGTGCTTTTATTCTGCTGCAGCTAATTAAATATGCAGTGTTCCTTTTCTCTGCCACAACTCTCTCACCCCCTCTCTCCTCTCCGTACTGTAACATTGATCATTACCTCATGCCTTCCTGTTATGTATTTACACATATGTCACTCTCTATCCCTGCCTCTCTTTTTATCCTTCAAATATCTCTAAGCAGCCACATCAGTTGGGCTACATAACCGCATCTGATATTGTTCTTGCATTGCCAAAAACAGCTGTTGGTTTCTTCAGGCTGTACTGCACTGTGGGTTCAGATGAATAACACCAGACGCCATTAGGGATTCAGTGAGCTGAGCTACAGCAAAAAAGCTCTGATGGAGAAAATACTGGTCATAAATGAAAGACGCTGATGCATAATTAAGCCAGATGATGATGCTGTTTAATAGACTGAAAAGCTTGCTGTTATAATTCTTCACAGTTTCTTCATTTTAAGCACTAATGTACTTACATCTCTCACAGAAAAAGACTCTCAGGACACCAATTTTCTATATACAGACATTTTTATGTTCTGGCAAATCTATATTTGTGCCCGATATTAGCACATTAGACCCATATTAATCTAATATATTTGTGAGTATAATGACTGAACTAATCCCTATGGTGAAAATGCAGGCCTGTTTTCTTATTCAATGGGGACAAAAGCAACAGAAACAAGACGATTTAGGCTACTACATCCCGGGGGTTCCCTGGGCTGTTTAAATGCTAATAATTTGTCTTAGAGCAGAAAGAGCAGAAATAGAAGAAAATGTCCATAAATAAAAGAAGGTGCATAAAGTTAGTATATGAGGGTATGCCTGCAGCTGCTGTCAGTATGTTGGATTCTGCAAAAGGAAGATTAAAATGCAAGGTGAGACATCACCTGAGAAAAGTGCATCATTGTAACTGCAGTAATCGCAGAATTCCTCAACATTTAATTCCTACATGTCCACCTCCATTCAATTTTTCTAACACCTCCTTACAGCTTCACTGATACACACACAGACACACACACACTTGCATCTCTAATATCTCACCCTCATTCCATAATCACTCTCTCTATTCATTGTCATCGTTTTTCTCTCCTTCCCATCCTTCTCTCTCTCTCTATTTTGATGAGGTGAGGGGAAAAGGCGATAGTGATCTCCATGGAAACAGCCCAGCAACAGGCTTGGTCCTGGCAGCCAATCAGAGCATACTTTGGCACTGTCTCTCATCCAATGGGAAAGGCTAAGGAGGAGGGTGTGCAGGGGGGGAGTTCATCAAGGTGAATATTCAGGGAGGCGTGAACACTTCCTGGTTGGACTGAGAACACCAGCGTCTCAGAGTTGAAGAGAGGCAAATTTCCAATTGTAGAAAGAACTAATCAGTTTAGTTAATTCATTGTGAATTGAAAATAAATTTGCTTTTCAGCAATTATGCAGGACTAGTGGGAAAACAGTTACACCACCTGCCAGTTAACAAAATGGATGGTGCACATTAGAGCTGCTCAGATCTTATTCCTGTCAGGCTCATTGAATCCCAACCAATCTGCCGGGATGCTGATCAAGTAATGAGAAGGCCTTCTGCAAAGGATTATGGGACATGTAGCAACCAATGACCCATCTTTGGATACAGAGCCTAGTTTGCAGTTTGTATAGTGCAGCTTTACTTCTACACGTGTGTACATTTAAAGTGTATGACCACACATAAAATATTAAACAGTCCTGGTTTCTTTTCTTGGCACCCTCTTTGTGACTTGTGCCAACTAGCAGCAGTCAGCAACCACCTGCCAACCATTTGGGGAATGCACATTTTTCCCTAGCAGTTGCACACAGGCCTAGAGACCGACCTTCTAGCTGTGGCCTTAGCTAGAAGGGTTTACACAAATGTTGTGGTATGGATGGATGGATTGGTAGGTACGTACATAGGCAAGTAGGTAGCCAATCATTTCAGACAGTAAAATTTTTAAGCTGTGGACTAAAAGACTTAAAGTAGCTAAACAGAGAAATATCACAAGGGAAACAGAAATCTGTTTGGCACCACACTTTGGTCACAAGTTTGAATAGGTATGCTACTTCAACTGTGAGATCAAAACAATTAAACATTTCATAGTCAGTAGACAGAAATTATCCTTTTGATTACCCATTTAAGAAGTAGAGTGTAGTAGTAGTATCAAGTCTGCATTTGAGACTGCTGAAAAATGTATTATTCTACTATATATAGATAGTAGAATAGTAGACTAAGTCTAATTTTCAAGGCACGTTTGTGTCTACTGGCAGCTGTGAACCCAAGCAAACCAGAGGAGTCATGTTACCTAAGATACAGTTCTGGGATATTTTTTGTTTTTTGCACAAAAAAAAACTGTCTTATAACTGCACAGACAACACTCGAATTTAATCAAGCGTTTAACCGAATGAATCACCAAACTGAAGAATTCAATAATAAATGTGTCTTTTCTTCCAATTTATTAATTATTAGTCATACAGTTTCAAGCTAAGTACTTAGATTTAAAATCTGAACACATCTTTGGAACAAAATCTAAGTATGCTATTCCATTATTTGTGCCTCTATTTTAAGACTATTGTAGTTGAGTCTTTTCTCATGTCTTCCAAAATTTTTTTACTGACACAGAATACTGATACTATGGCTTTATCAAGAACCAAAAAAGGTAAATACATAACCCATGCTGTGACAACTCTGCATGCATCTGAAACTACTGGAGCTCATTTATAAGTCACATTTGTGGTTTTGAGGCACAGCACTGTAGCTCTCTAAATTTGCTTGTATATAATTAAACACCCTCCAGACTTCCCTGGAAGTGCCTTGTTAAATGGATTTAAAATGCAAACAGTGAATCAGCACTTAGTCAGTGTGCCAGAACAAATTGCCAAAACAACTGTGACTTGTAACTGGAGCTTTCACTAATTCCAGTCAGAACACATACGTGTAGAGCCACTTTGTTTGGGTTTTCTTTTTTTTGTTTGTTTGTTTGGGTTGTTTTTTTTCCAAAATGCAATTAATACCAGAAAATCTTAATTTGTGCAATTATTATACATATTGTGCAAGATACATATCACCTCACAGAACCTTAGGGGTAGTGCAAAAGTCAGATAATTTGCTGAGGGTAGCAAATTTAAGTAGTAAGTAATCCATCAAAAAGTTGTCAAGTTCTTTCACTCAAAAAAAGTGGGTTAAAGTGGGAACCTTGAATGTCTGTACATTTCTGGGAATCCATTTGCTTGTTGTTGAAAATTTCTGGATTGAAGTGGTCGACTAATTAAATGACATTGCCATAAAACCTACAGACAGGAAGAGAGAGACCAATAGCAATGTGGCCCACTACATAGCTAAAACAACCAGCGCCATCACTAGACAGCAAAGTAACAACATCTGAAAAATAAAAAGCTAAAGTGCCAAAACTGCAGTTCTTCTTATGGCCACATTAAAAGTGAGTCCAAACCCACAGACTCCCATGTTAAAATGCCAAACTACAGCATTAAACAGCATATTTAAAGTTTGGTACCAAACTCGTGATAACTGTATAGTGGGTGAATTCTTTTATCACTCACCCATTTGGATACTGGAGTTAGGGGTGTAGCCACTGTGACTAACAGGTGCCCGACATAGATAGTGTGGCCCATTGTGTGTGCTAGGCCTCACCTCTGCTAATTCAAGTCACTGAACTGGACCTCTTCACTGTGTGTGTGCTTGCCTTTTGGAGCATTTTAATGGAAATATCTGACAAATGGCTTGTTTTGTACTAGAGTCTGTCCAAAGACATTAGGGCTTTTTGTTATGGGGGAAGGAACTTGTTGTATTATGTTTGTGTGTTACTTAGCACTAAATAGCAGATACATACCTATATGCCTGTGCGATGCACCCAGTTTATGAATGCAGCTTGCAAACCAATTTTGCTACCATTAGCCAATAACTTTGGCGCTACACTCTCTCATCCAAACATGGTCACTTTTCGCTCCAAAAAACTAACATGGCAGGGGACAAATTGCTCAGGCTGAGGTTTCAAATGTAGAGCCCAGAACCAATGGGTGACATCATGGTGATTACATCCATCTTTTATGTACAGTTTATGGTAGACAATCAGGTTTTTAATCTCCTAAAGGCTCTGCTGAGACTGAATACTTTTTCAGGCCTCCCTGAACAACGAACAATGAACAACTTGAAATATGAAAAAATCCACTTTTTCATTAATACTGTTTAAGCTGCAACCTGTTAAAGAATTAAATACAAAATGAAAAGGTATATTAACTGCCACATTTTTCTAATTTTACACCCATCTGGAAGTCTGTGATATTATCTTAACAAAAAGGTGCTGATTTAAAAAGTGTGCTCTTTTAAAAAAAAAAATATTTTATCTTAAATTCCATCATCAGTCAGTGGGTAAAATTCCTAAATCTGTCAGCAATCTTGTAAATCAGTGTGACTCTGTATGTCTTGTTGTCAAGGATTTATTAGGACAATTAATATTCCAGTTAGTTTCCATTTGTAAAATTCAATTCAATTCAATTCAATTCAATTTTATTTATATAGCACCAAATCACAACAACAGGCACAACAACGCTTTGTATTTTAGGGTAAAGACCCTACAAATTAGACAGAAAACCCCAACAGTCAGACGACCCCCTATGAGCAAGCTCTTGGCAACAGTGGGAAGGAAAAACTCCCTTTTAACAGGAAGAAACCTCCGGCAGAACCAGGCTCAGGGAGGGGCAGCCATCTGCCACAACCGGTTGGGGGTGAGGGGAAACAGAAGAGAGGAGAGGGAGACAGGACAAAAGACACACTATGGGAGAGAGACAGAGTTTAATAATAACTAGTGATTAAATGCAAGTGGTGTATAAACACATGGAGAGTGAAAGGAAGTGAAGAAGAGGAAGTGCTCAGTGCATCATGGGAAGCCCCCAGCAGCCTAAGCCTATTGCAGCTTAACTAAGGGATGGTTCATGGTCACCTGATCCAGCCCTAACTATAAACTCTATCAAAAAGGAAAGTTTTAAGCCTAATCACCTTCAGCCCTGGGTGAGCTTATTGCTAGACTCACTCCAGTT
>VUQI01028619.1:0-7500 GCA_015106735.1 Paratilapia polleni | reverse complement strand
ATGAAGCATCCATTATGAGAAACATTTGTCACTTGTCATTGCTGTCTAAAGAATTCCCTGCATGTCTGGGTGGGTCAAGCTTATTTAGAATATTCAGTACATGCCTGCAGCAACAAACCACCCTCAGGCATTTCACCTGCTCCTGGGATGGTCCTGCAGTGCAAACAGCATCTGAGATTCCTAAAAGTTGCAGACTGCCATAATCAGGTTCTATTTGTGAGTAGTAAAAATTTGGTGTGTTGTCTAGTTACGCTTCCAAAACTCTCAGAAAACTCAGGCTCAGATAACACCTAATAGTAAGATAATAGTTCTTCAGATAATGGTCAATATGCCCCCAGGTTTGCCCCCAACAGTGGGGTGACTCTCACCACAGATCACTGACACACGAGTGTTTGCTTGTCAACAATGGCTCAACACTTCTATTTTAATTTAATTACAGTCTGCTTTTTATTCAAGCACCCATAACAGCATCTGGGACCACACAACATTTAATTTGAGACATTCACAGCAAAGGGAGCCCTTGGTAGGACATGAAAATACACATGACCTATAACCTGTGGTGGACAAAGTATTCAGATCATTCACTTAAGTAAAAGTATCAATACCAGTATAAAGCAAGGTGTTGAATGGGCTGGTGTAAACATATTCCATTACAAACACAATCCAGAAGCAGAGTGGTCTCCTTTTCAGCATTAGCTTATAGTCTATTTCTGAATAATTGATACATTCATACACATTGAAGCATTTATTTAACTAGCTTCATGTAATTTACAGTAAGTCCGAAATAATTTTTAGTGTTATTTTCACCTGACTTGCTGTGTACGGACTAAATGATCCTTAATCTGAATGTTAAAAAAAAAATGTAATTAATTAAAGAAGAAAAAAACCCAATTAGAATAATGAAAAGTTTTCTGATTTGACACAGCCAGACTTAAAAACTTAAACTTCCTTAAAAACTTCAAACTTGAAAAAAATTGTCAGGAAACGGGGGGAGGCTATGGTAATGCTACATTTTATGTATCTTATCTCAAAGTTGTACTCAAGTGCAGTACCTGTGTAAAGGCTTTTCAGCACTTTACATGGAGGCTGCTCTATCGAGTTTCTTTGTATGTCAGGGCGCGCCCATGCAGTATCTATATCCATATGGGTATTATTATCAGCTGTCTGCAGGTTCTATGGCAGCTTACTTTACTAATAAGATTATCTGCCAGAAAAGAGGAGCCAACCATCAGGATCAGCTGTTTGTCTCCAGTCTGTTGAGACTCCAAGGCTCATATGCTTAAGTTTCTCTGGCTGATGTCAAACAGCTATGGTCGGTCATAGTGGTTGGTCATTCTGGGTGCTGTTTAATCAGAGACCACCAAGATAGTTTAGACATAGCCTAAACTCTGAGACTAATATTTATGTTACACTATTGGCTACTTCTTAAAAACACATTTCAAGCATGTTTCTGAAGTCTAATGAAACAGACCTGAAGTGGTGTCAAGACATAAAGACATCTTTAAACCGCAAAAAACTGTTGAAACACCTAATAGTAGGTAATATGAATAGTAATATAATATGAAACATCACAAAGATGTGAAGTACAACAGGATGTGTTTTTTTGTTACAAAGGGAAGTTTAGAAAGTCATGTGACATGTCTAGTGATCCTGCATCAGGACCTCTATTCTTAGTAGCTTCATACCTTATGAGCATGTAGCACCTCACTGACACGCAATATTTATGTAAAATAGGGCCAAACCTTTGGGGGAGATAGCACAGCCACAGAGACAAAAAGTTAAAGATGTCTGTCAGTTTTACTTTTATGTTCCAGTTCCCAAAAGCTTTGCTCAGATTTTGTCTTACCTCCAGGCAGGCTGATGGGTCCGCAGCCATGCTCTTCCATGTAGTTTTCTGAGCTGATGTAGATATGCTTCTTGCACAGCCTCCACAGGCCGAAGTGGGCCGCCTCGCAGGTCTCATTGACTTTCTCCACCTTTGGGCTAAGCACTGCCCAGTGGTCCGTTACCACTGCCGCGAACATGCATGCCATACCCACGAGCAGCACAAAGATGGCAATCTTAATCTTTGTACGCTTGTGCATGTTTCCAGGTGGTGAGATTTCTGTTCAGTGAATATTCTTCCCCTGATAAAATGGGAAATCTCTATAAAATTGGATGTTCTGCAGTGTAGACACACTGGTCTGTGTCCTGGGGGCTTCTTTCCTCAGTGACTGCAGCAAGAAAATCTCTTCTCCTTTTCTCTCTCCACCCAAGACTAGTATCTTCTGTCCTCCAGTCACAAATCTGTGCTTCTGGTTCGAAAGGAAAGGGGCCAGACTGCTCTGTCCTACTTTCAAGTTCCCTTTTCCCTACTCACTGTGAGGTGCTGCACAACTGAGGGGCTGCAAGTTTAGATAAACAGCTGTTGAGGTAGATCAGGGAAGTTGATGACCAAACTGTCTACCATGGTGGGTAATGGGCGTAGAGGAGGTTGCAGCATGTGCTGGTCAGTGTTTTTCTGGGGGTGTCGGATGCTATAAATGTGACCGGTGAGTCAAGTTGTCAGGCTGTCTTCTTATCTGGTTACAGTACCAGTGGGTGGAGATGTGTAACGTGCCATAATAAGTGAACTAACATTTGTCTCTTGTCTTCATATTCACATGCAAACTATTAAAATGGACGTTTCAGACTTGTAAAAATAGTTTCCCCTACTTCTCGATTTCATTCATCATAGTGTTTGTATCTTAACTCTGCCTCACCTTAACGCTGCCTCAGTGTGGATTTGTCTCTGTAAACTATTTATAAGGAGAAAGTGGAAGTGTTTATAAAGAGCAGCGACTGTGCTTCACCTGACAACAGAAGCATTTTCCCAGTGAAACAATACCACTTTTAGTCACTCCTGTCAGAATACGTACTCAGTACTTGCCTTATATACTTCATATTAAATTTGCCATAATTCTGTCTTTATTCAAAGATCATCTCTGGAGAGCATTCAGGCCCTTTTCTTTTAATACTTGAAAATGTTTGCTATCATACATTATTAGTAGCATACCATATATATTTGTGTAAAGTCAATTTTTTCAGCCAAAAAAAAAGGAAAAGCAGAAAAGAAAAGAGACAAAAGGCAAACTTGAGAAGAAGAAACCCACAAAAGGTGTGCTAATTCCTTTGATTCCTCCCCTACCGTAAATCATGTTGGCATGTTATGTTTTTTTTTACGAGTTGTCCCACTTTGAGTCTCTTTAAAAGAATTGTGACCCACTTTTCCCTGGCGTGAGCAGAGACACCAGTGAAAGTCAAAAAGTCATCACATCAACAAAGTAGAACCTTGAGAAATCACTGCAAACCAGCACGTGCACACATAAGCATGAGTGAAGCCTCCAGCTAAGAGATCAGTCACCAGCTACACCCATACATGCTTCCAAAGACCTTCAATGAAATGACAATGTTCTGTTCTAATTTGCCTGTCACTCTGTGTCTATTTGAGTTGTTGCTTTAGTCTTTATCTCTGTTTCATATTTTATTGATTTGGCCAGTATTCCTATTAGTAATGATACCATTCAAAAGCCAGTGGATTTTATTTTTTTTAACCTCTGCTTTGATAGATAATTCATTACTCCTGTTAGACTCACTTGTAAAGCTGGACTTGAGCCTATATTTGGTAATGCCAAATGTGAACATGTCTGGGTTTCCTTTGAGTTGATTGGTATATCAATATTATACCACTGTATGTTAGTAGAGATAATGCCTTTTATGCGTTAAACTGCAACATGTTTTGTCTCTGTTTACAGAGATGTCAAAGTGTGAAGTAATGGGCAAATTAGAAAACAGATGTCTCTTGTTGGTTCTTTACAACAACTGTAGCTTATGACTTTCCTGGATTTGCTCTAAGAGTTTGGATGCTCTTACATTAGACTGGCTCCAGGCATCTGAATGCCACCCACATCTTTGACTGGTTCAGGGATCTATGAAGAGAAACAAAACGGCTCCATGTATCTGCATATCCACCCAACATGCAGGTTTTATGAGCCTGTGATTCTATATTAAAAATATCCCTTTATGTGCTATCCCTGGATAGATAAGATAGAGTTACCCCTTTGGTTTATTTGAACTATTTTTGGAATACAGGGCACCACCATTATGAATCACCACTGCTTTAGCTTTGTACTCGAGTTTGATCAGAAATATTTTTACTATCCCATGCTTGGCTATTTAAAGAGTCACGTCTTTCAAATGCCCGGCAAGCCTGATTCATATCAATTGCATTTTGTAGTCTTTTATAAGCTAAAGTAATGCTCCTCCAGCTAAAGTAAGTACATTTTATAGCTGAAATGACTGCTTGAGTAATCTTATTTTGTCAGGTAAGTAAATTACATATTTATCATTTATGAACTGAACATTCTTGGTTTCATGCTTACCACAAAGGCCTTTAATTTTTCCTTATTTTCTCCCATTTTAAAGAAAATATTTTTGCATTTAGGACTATAAAGTAGGCAAAAATAGCAAAGACAGATATTTGCTACATACCTACATAGATTAAAATAAAACATCTAAAAAAAATCTAATCTTAGATTAGACACCAAATAGAAATATAAAACTTGCTTGTGTAACAAAAATACTGTTTCCTCAGCTTGAATGCCACAACAGTGGTTTTGTGTGTTAATGAATATATTTGAATTAAAAATGTGTTGGGTCAACAATTCCCAGACATTGTATATATTGAATGTGTATAACTGTCAATTACAGCATTGGATTAAAAAGAAAAATCAAGAAATATAAGTTATTCCTTTATGATGCTCCACCTTAAATCTAATAAAACCAACAAAAAATAAATAAAAAATAAAGTAAGCTTTTTCACTGAACTCGTTTTATTGTGTGTGATTCTGTGTGTGTATATGTACACATTATATTTAGGTCAGTTGAGTGCGAGTGTGTGTGTGTGTGAGCCTGAACAACTTGCCATATAAGGAATCCAGAGTGAACCCTTAATCAGTCCAGTCCTTCCCACAACTCACTATTGTTTTGATTGATGGCACTGACATAATGACTCTTTAAAGAGTAACAACACCTGACCTCAAAGACATTAGATGCTTCACCTTTTGACCTGAGTGGAACTCAGGGAGCCACACTGGAGTTGTAGGTGTAAGTCCAATTCCTCAGGGGAACCTTCTGGTTCTTCAAATATCTTCCAAGGGAAATCACCTCATCCTGTGGACTAATTGGACAGAACCCGAACCATTAAATCCCATTGACTGTAATCACAGAGGACACAAGGTTACATTGATTATGGCTTATCATGACTGCTTCTCATTTGCAGGGATAAACCCTGATATTATGGACAAAGGAGACATTGATCGCTTTCAGGAAAAGCTTAATCACTATGTGGTCATCTTTGGTCTCAGTTGACCAAAATCAGTCATGTTTTGTCTTTACAAGTTAGGGACGTGTTGATACAGCCAGTCTATCTTTAGATTTCAATACCAGAGAGATCTTATTTGTGAACACTGCAAATGTGTGAAGCCAAGTGTAAAACCACATGGAATTTATAATCTGGCTGTGTGGTAATTTGACAAGCACTGTAACAATTCTCAGAGGAAGAGGATCCAACTGCAAGACACTCAGAGGCAGAGTTAAAAATCCAAAATCCAAACCTTTAATTTGAAACAAGCAATGGTAAAATACAGTGAGGCAGGGAACAAGAATCTAGAAGGGGAGCAGGCAAAAGGCAAAGTCGATTAAACAGTCCAAAAGGTCATATACGAAAAGATCAAAAGTAACACTAGAGGGGAAAAAAATCAGAACTACACAAGGAACACAGGGCACGCTGGAAAGCTACAAAAAGAAAAAGCCAAATCTGGCAAGGAACAAAAGGAAACTGGGGAGTATATATACATAGGTGAGCGATTAACTAATGGAACAAGTGAGAAAGATAACCCATGTGAGACTAAACAGGGTGTGGCAGACATCTTTTTTTCAGTTCTCTATTTTGTGCATCCTCTTCTCCCGTCTTTCGTCTTCCTGCCCATAACCCAGAAATCATTCTCTGTGCACCATCTTAAAGGATGCCTCAATTCCTAAAACGCATCTGGAGGACAGAAGAGTGAGGAGAGAGGAGGAGGCCTGCCAGAGGAGCTAGAGTCAAGGATGCAAGGGTGTATCTTTTGTAGAAGTGGTTTTTCCATGACTCACGGGCGAGACACACAGCTGGAATATAGCAGGAGGAGGGCTCTACAGATAAGTGTTCCTTTGCATTCATAAGTTGTTTTAGTCATTTAAGATGATCAACTCTGTGATCAAACCTTTCCCTCACCGTATGTCTGTCTGATGAATGAAAAAAGACTAAAATATATGATATCTGTACCACTACTCATATTTAATTGGCACTGCTTTAAAATGAGGGCTTCGAAGCAAGGATGCCTCATTTTGTTAAATGCTTGGTGCCTCGAATCCTTTCCCTTCATGTATTTTCCTCCCCTCCTCTCCACACATCTCTACAGGGAGTGGAGGAAAGGAATCAAGGATGTACATCTGAGAAATTGAAGAAAGTTTTGTCTCTGTGACTTGAGTATTTTGAATTTTGTTTTCTCAACTTCCACACTCCCAACTATCTTGATTCAGTTCACCCATGTGTCATCCTCTATCTGTCTATCTTCCCCCATGTTACAGTGCCGTGAAATCCTGATTTCTTTTTTACATATTTGTCATATTTGTCACACTTCAAACATCATCAAACAAACTGTAATAGACAAAGATAAAATGCAGTTTTTAAATGATGATTTCATTTATTAGGGGAAGAAAAGCTATCCAAACCTACCTGGCCCTATGTGGAAAAAGTAATTGCCCCCTAAACAAACTGGTTGTGCCACCTTTGGTAGCAGGACCTGCAATCAAGTGTTTGTGATAACTGGCAATGAGTCTTTCATACCACTGTGGAGGAATTTTGGCCCACTTTTCTTTGCAGAATTGTTTTAATTCAGCCACACTGGAGGGTTTTTGAGCATGTTTAAGGTCATGCCTTAGGCTGGGCAAATACTTTTACATAGAGGACCAGGTAGGTTTGGATAGCTTTTTTCCCTTCATAAATGAAATCATCATTTAAAAACTGCATTTTGTAATGGGTTATTGCTTGGGTTATCTTTGTCTAATATTAAATCTCTTTGAGCAGCTCTCATTTCTAGAAATATGGCCGAATTTATTAAACCCCCCAAAATGTGACTATCCAGAGTTGGGACCAGGAAGCAGAGTTGCAGTCTTAAACGCTTTTCTGCAGCTTCTCTCCTCCTGCCACCCGCCCAAAACCCCATCCCTGTAGAGACTGTGTCTGTTCCCAGACCACCAAAAAATAAACCAAAAATCAGCAAAAAACAAATTAAGCACAAAAATTTCCAAAGAAAGAACAGTATAACATCCTCAACTGCACCAAAGAGTAAAACACTTAAATGTGGATTATTAAACATTAGGTCTCTCTCTTCTAAGTCCCTGTTAGTAAATGATTTGATAATTGATCAGCATATTGAT
>VUQI01028617.1:0-11561 GCA_015106735.1 Paratilapia polleni | reverse complement strand
CTGTGGAACAGGTTTTCATTGGTTTTCATTGGAGGTTTTCATTCCCTCAACTCTGACCAGTCTCCCAGTCACTGCTGCTGAAAAACACCCCCACAGCATGATGCTGCCACCATGCTTCACTGTTGGGATGGTATTGGGTAGGTGATAAGCGGTGCCTAGTTTCCTCCAGACATAATGTTGAGAATTGAGGCCAAACAGTTCAGTCTTGGTTTCATCAAACCAGAGGATCTTTTTCCTCTCAGTCTGAGAGTCC
This sequence comes from Paratilapia polleni, assembly GCA_015106735.1. Lineage (NCBI taxonomy): Eukaryota > Metazoa > Chordata > Actinopteri > Cichliformes > Cichlidae > Paratilapia > Paratilapia polleni. Next base: position 11,308 of record VUQI01028617.1, on the reverse strand, counting down.
TTCGGGTGCTTTTTTGCAAACTCCAAGTGGGCTTTCATAGGTTTTGTACTAAGGAGAGGCTTCCGTCTAGCCACTCTGCCATAAAGCCCAGATTTGTTGAGGGCTGCGGTGATGGTTGTCCTTCTGGAACTTAGTCCCTTCTCCACACAGGATCTCTGGAGCTCAGTCAGAGTCACCATTGGGTTCTTGGTCACCTCTCTCACTAAGGCCCTTCTCGACTCACTTGCTCAGTTTGGCCGGGCAACCAGCTCTTGGAAGAGTCCTGGTTGTGCCAAACTTCTATTTGAGGATTATGGAGGCCACTGAGCTCTTGGAAACCTTCAGTGCAGCAGAAATGTTTTGTAGCCCTCCTCAGATCTGTGCATTGCAACAACCCTGTCTCTGAGCTCTGTAGGCAGTTCCTTTGACCTCATGGCTTGGTTTTTGCTCTGATATGCATTGTCAGCAGTGAGGCCTTCTATAGAGAGGTGTGTGTCTTTCCAAATCATGTCCAGTCAGTTTAGTTTACCACAGGTGGACTCCAATCAAGGTGTAGAAACATCTCACCAATGATCAAGAGAAATGGGAGACACCTGAGCTAAAGTTCAAGTGTTACTTCTGTAAATGTAATATTTCAGTTTTTGTTTTTTAATAAATTTGCAAAAATCCTAAAATTCTGTTTTCAGTTTGTCATCAGGTTTTTATGTGTTGGGGGCACCATTGAGGAACCATATCAATAAAAAGAGTTGTTACGTGGTTTATTGATAAATGTAAAACAATGTGGGAAAAGAACTGGAGAAGAGGTATATGTACACCAGAGCAAATTGGAAAACTGGAAGTAGAAGTCAGTACTATGACGCATGATGAGATGACAATTTCATTGGTATGAAGGTGGTTCACTTCTTATCAAGGTGCATCACCATGGTAAGTCATATTGTACACCTAAACTGTTCCGGAGATCAGCATGTACAAAACCACTGTCTACTGACCAGTCAATTCTCACCAAAATAATGCACCGCTCCTGGAAAATCCAGTGGACCTCAGTGTGCAGAGAGTAAGAGGGTCGAAGGTTTTCACAGACCATCAAAAGTTTTTGTCTTTCTCTGATGATCAATAATAAATATGTATTATTAGAAGCAACTGTATCCCTAATTTCTTTCCTGAAAGCTGCAAGCAACATTGAATCATTGTTTTGTAAGACTTAATTTAGTGATTTGATCCTAAAACAGTGTACCTAAGCCTTGTACTTGCTGACCTTATCTGAAATGTCCAATTAGGCTACTACTACTACTACTACTCTGAATTCTGTTTTTATGGCTGAAAGAATAAGACTAAACTTGTCTCATGCATATCTAAACATAACTGATTTAGCAGAATGTGCAATTTTGCTCAAAGCATTTAAATACTGCTGTACTGCACTTGTTGCTTTCAGCCTATATTATGTGTTTAACATTTTCTTGCTTTTCTAATATTATAGCTTAATCATCTTGTGACTGGTCATGTGCTGCCAACACTACCTCTTTCATGTGAATGCATTCATAGCTAGACTGGGAAATCCTGAGTAGGTTCATTCAGCTGATAACCACCTTTGTGTGACCAGTTAGCCCAATAACTGATTTTAGGGTAAGCAAAGACATAAAAGAAACATATAACCTGGGCATGTTTAACTTGCTTTGTACTACATGGGTCATGTGATGTATGTGTGGTAAACAAGTGACTGGGTACAAATGTATAGACTGAGGACCTCTAGTGGGTGGAAGGAGATATACAAGAAAAACAACTGAACTCTAAAACTATGACTGTTTTACATTTGTTTTGTACAATTTCCCATTAAAAGTAAAACAAAACAAAAATAAAATGCTAAAAATGAACACATGTACATTTATTTGCAGGTTACATTGTAATAAACAATGACAAATAGGATATTTATAGATATTTTATTCAAAGCTCATTAAAAAAACTTTATAAAACCCACAGTGGCCTTTCTTAATATGAGATGTGATTACGAATGGAAAAAAAAAATCTTCAATCACTTTAAACATCTTGAAACACAAAAACAGCATTTATCTTAAAAAGATCTCATCATCTATTTTGTATTTAAAGAACTGAACATGTCAAACTAGATATGATGATAATACAACATCAGTTTACTCTTCTGAGTTGATGTTGCTGATCAGTAGAGTCTGACAGAAACAGCAGAGGTCCCAGTGTTTTCATACATAGAGTATTGCAACTTCATCTTTATCCTTATTATAGGACACCTGTGGAAGAAAACACGTTTTACTTATCAGATTCTGAGTTAAGACAAATAAATGGTCGTGGTCTTTGTAATTATCTATGATTACTGTAATAATTCTTAGTTTCTGTTTAATTTTGAACGTTAGTTTCTTACGTGGCTTTAAGTTTTTTGTGTGTATTTAGTCTCTATTTTCTCCCTCAGTCTTTTTCAGTCTTTTTTTTGTAGTCTCAATTCCTTTGTTTTTTTTTAATTTTTTTGGTTTGTTTTGTTGTGTTTCTGTTTTTTGTTTGTTTTTTTTCCCCCCATTGCTCTTTGAGTATTTAGTGTGTTGTTTTTTTTTCAGTATTTTCTGTGTTGTTTTGCTATACCACCTGCCAGTCTGCAGGTGGCATAGTAAACTGTGTCAGCTATTAGGTCCACCTTATGAACTGGACCCATCCACTTTGCCAAACCAAACTTTCAAGTGTGTGTTCTTAACTGTTCAAATCTACAATCTTTCGAACATAACCTTCAGACTTTAAGTCACAGACTCTATCACAGTTAGGTAAAGAAATAATCTAAAATATACATTGCCCACATTTAATGTTCAATGACACATGACAGAGGCGTAACTTTCAAGGTGGTAGCCAGAGCAATGCCCCTGAGCCCAGAAGTTAGGAGGATCCCAATGACCATAACTATGAAATCGACCTCTCCACATTTCCCAGCATGCTAAACATAAATTATGTTTAGGAAGCCAAAGCAAAAACATGGGGCTCAAAAGAGGAAGGAGAGAAGAGAGCAGGATGAGTATACCGCCAGGACTTTGGACTTGAGCGGTGTTGTCAGTGACTTTGCTGAGCACAAGACCCAAAAGATGAAGTTCTGATGACTGAGTAGTTTGTCTTTGTCTTTGTGCAAAGGATTGAAACATTGTTAGTACTTAGATGTTGAAAATATGTACTCATACTGTAATATGTGTGTGGTATATCTACAAGCTGGTCCATTGGAAGTAATTGTTAAATAAGGAACTCTATAAGTGAGTGTGCTTGTTTGATACGGTGACCCTGTCCAGTCAGTCTGTGAGGACCTGTGGTTAATGAGCTTCTCTCGTTTGTTCCATGCTTATAGACATTACAGTTGTCTTTATGTTACTTCAGCAAGGCTAAATTTGTTTTGGGCTTGTGGTAGCCTAGTTGAAGAAGATGATGTGAGTTTATAGCATAAGCTTAGAAAAATGTGTCCATTCCCTCGACCTCAGACTGCAGTTGTTGCCCATGGTGCTTATCAAAAGTTGGAATTATGCTATTGATATTATTGATTATTGCTGCATGATATTATTTTTACACTTACAGTGTACCTGTGTGTGTGTACATGTGTGTGTGTGTGAGAGAGAGAGAGAGGGATAGACAGAGAGAGAGAGAATGTGAGATGCTGTGTTTGTCGCAGTAAAACATGGAGGTAAGAGCCCAAAAGTAAAGTAATACATGTAAATATTAAATTATTGGGTTTTATACGTACTGCTGTCTTAAGGATCTGTGTTTTGTTCCCTGAAAAGAACAGAAAAAAAAATAGAATCCATTTTAGTTTTAATTAATGCTGAAAATTCAAAACCATTCAAACTTCTCATCATATAAATTTACCTTTGGTTCTGGCCCACATATTGACCATTACAACAGTTGTTAAAAGTGCTGCTAAACCCACAGAGACAAAAATGAACCTCAAAGAGGATGAATCTGCAAAGAGAATGAAGGAGAAGAGAAAAAACATATTAAAATTGTTTGGTTGTGTTTTTTTTTTGTTTTTTTATTCTGCTTGACTTTATTAACCCTTACATACTTTTCAGGTCAAATTTGATCCATTTTGACATTTGATAGCACCAAAAATACCCTAAATTTCATTCTTTTAGCCTGAAATCTGATTACTTTTCGTAAACTGGCCCAAAATACATAAAAATGAAAATATTTAAAACTGTTGTACAGGTGCTACAAACCTTGGCACATTGAGGCTGATCTGGGTCAATTTTTTCTTTTTTTCTACTTGGAGTAGATTCTCACCAGGTACTCTGGCTTCCTGCCACAGTCCAAAGACGTACATGTTAGATTAATTAGTGATTCTATATTTCCCATGGATGTGAGGTAGATAAAGTTCTTGAAGTGTACAGAATAAACTGCTGTATGAATGTATGGTTAAAGTGTGACTTGTAGTTAAAAGTCCTTTGAGTGGTCATTAAGACTAGAAAAATATAAATGAGAGTACATTACAGGCCTATCTGTTGGTGCTTGTGCTTTGCACCTGCAAGCACAAGATTAAAAAGGCACCTGAGTGTGGGAAACATGCAAATCCCCCACACACAAATTTTCCTACCACTGTTTTGAATGCACAGACTAGTTTGCAATAAGCATGTTTTGTGCTCTATGTGTTAATATTGAATTAAACAAATGGTAGTTAGTTAAAACAGGACATAATCTTGTGTGATAATAGATGTATTTTTCTCCAAAAACGATTGTTGTAAAACCTAAAAAATACACTCTCCGTGTTCTCTGAAAGATTAATTAAGGATTAATCATCCATTTATTAATGTCAGACATGCTATTTATACATTCTAAATTAATCTCAAAATTTGTTGTAGACACTTATTATGAGGGAATTCTTCAAAAATTACCCGAATCATACTGTGAAAGCATAGAATAAGAACAGTGTGTAAAGTTTTTCACCTGTTTCATCTGCAGAGGGCTTAAGGTTGAAGGGAAACTGCTGCACTTTTCTTGTTATACTATCAGTCACTTCACACTTCAATAAGTTATCCGTTGATGAAATAAAAAGGTAAGACTCCAGAAAAGACACAGTGGTGGAGCAGTCAGGGTGTGATATCACTGTTTGATAGTTATCTTTGTCCACATTTTGACCAGTATACAGCCACCTCACTGTGTGATGAGCAGTTTAACATCACCTTATCACCCTCCTTATATGTGGTCACTGTTGAAGATGGAAATAATGTGAAGGAAATAAATTATCTTAATCACTGTAATCATGATTATAGTTACGTTTCTCTTTTTCTTCTAAAAAGGCATTTTGAGCTGAATAGTTTGACATAAATACTTACCAGTAATAAGAGACAGATAAAGATATTGAGCTTGTTTCATTGCTGGCTGGTTTTGTCGACAGGAATAAAGACCAACATCCTCAGCTGTAACCTTCTTTATACCCAGAGAACAGCTCGCTGTAAGACTCAGTCTGTCTGATTTCGTTTTATCATTTTCACCAACCTGTCCATGTCCGATCAGCTCTACTGTTGGCTCATTTTTTGAAGTAAAGGTCCATTTAGTCCTGTCACAGTTATTCTGACCATCTGTCACATTTAAACAAGGCAAAGTGACGTCATCTCCAGCTCTAGTTAAAATGGATTCATTTGCAGACACTGTTGAGAACATTGAAGTGAAATTTGAAGCATTTATTACAAAACAGACAATTTTTAACCATCCAAGAAGTTTGTAAATGGATCCCAAGCAACAGACCATGCTTAGTCGTCACATTAACTGTAAATGAATATATTATTGTTAAAGGTATATTTTATTGCCATTAAAATATCTGTAGCCTTACCTGCAATCTGCAGCATCAGGATCAGACATGAAGATATTTTATTCCATCTGAGTTCAACCATTGTGCTTCTTGGTCTCACTTCTTTCTTGCTCCCAAACTCTCCACTCTCAGTGTCTCTGAACTGGTTCCTCTTAAAGATTATTTATAGTTTTTGTGATTAGTGAGTCATTTTCTCATTATAACTCCAGGAATTTTAGATTCTTTCTCATTTTTGCTGATGTAAATGCTGACATTTAATTTATTTTTTCCTTCCCTAAAAATAAGACTCACCAGGTGATTACTGTCCCCATTCCCATAGTGGATTTGTGACGGAGGAAGCTGAATGAGTGAATATTGTAAGATTGTATTTTTCTTTAATGTATAATATAAAACAGGAAGCACATAAAAGCAGACAGTTAAAGACTCAATCTTCTTCCCCCACTACAGTTTGACTCTTAATGACTAAGAGATGACTTGGTTATACAGCTGCCACTATGGGAAAGAAGGCAGATGGCACAGTTCTTTGTTCTTCATTACAGCTCTTTAGCAAATATTCTGAGAACTCAAGGGGAGGTATTTTGGTGACTACAAAAGCAGCCGAGGTTTGGTGTTTGACCCTTCAATAATACCCACATAAACATCTGAAACACAAAATGGTTAATGCACTGATGAACTGGCTGAACGCTGAGCTAGTATCCTCAGTGTTACTGGGCACATGATTTGTTCTCTTAAAATTAAATGTTTTTTAGGAAAAAAAAATTTTTTCCACATAAAATATACATTTGTACAAAAAACATTTCATACATATTCACACTTTAGAGACGATCGGTGTTTAATGATGAGTTTATATTATATTAACAGAGAATTGCAGCAGGTGTTCATCATCAGCAGGTGCAGCTTGTATTCAGTGTATTCATTCATTTTTGAGATTTTTTTTTTTTGTCCAGTGTGACATGTTCAGCCCAAGACACCAACTTAATAAACAGATTCCAATCATTTTTATTTTGTCACGGATATATTAGGAGCTGTGATAGACAACCTAGGCCACCTGTCCAGTCTGTACCATGGCTCCAGCCCTGTGACAGCTGGTCAATGTGAACGCCATTTTAGACTCATCTGAACAAAGAGTTCACTAAAACACAACATACTTACCTGTTTACTATAATTAAAGGTTTGTACCTCGTAAGTATAAAATTTTGTAAATAAACCACTAGCATAATATTTTGCAGCTGTTTTTTTTTTTTAAAGTAAGTGTGTTAAGTATCCTTACCTGTAAAATGAAGTAGTTTGATCAGAAATAACAATTTAAACCGTCTGAATACTGCCATTGTTCTTATCATTATTATTATCTTATTTCTTATCACATTATTTCCATCTTCATCTCTTTTTGCAACCCATCACAATGGCAGAGCAAGACATGCCCAATGGGACAAAATCACAGCAGGCCTTACTAGGGCCATAACAGATGTTTCCTCGTGATGTTGACAAAAATGTGTTCGTCTTATAATTTAAAATTCCATCAGATCAACAACATTTAGTTGGTTTCATCATCTTAACCCCCTAAGCACTTTTGTGCTTTTTTTTTTTTAAATTTCCATTTTAAACATGACTAGATGGCCCCTCTACTAAATATCCCACACTTCTTGTGACCCTAGAGCTGAAGAGTCAGGCTGTAATCCATCCATTAACACATGATACTATTATTATGCAAAGAAATCCCAACACACAACAAAATCTATTATCTAATGTTAGGCCTACTTTATTTGCAGATGATTGTCAAATCATTAAGAGAGAGGAGCCTATTAGTGCCCATAGGCTGGACATAGCTGTAGTGATGTCATCCATTAGTTAGTGAAGTCCTCAGCTTTGAGCTGAGAATTTTACACCATCTTGGTATTTTGAAATCAGACATGAAGAGTGGGGTCTGGATCTCACTGAGAAAACGGGCATATTACATGTTCATAAAGCATATTCAGTTTAATTATTATACTCTAAATACATCCATAATTTACACAGTGAACATCATGTTGTATTCCATAATACCTTAAACTTTGGATTGACTATCTTGAGAATTCATTTCAGCTTCACTTTTCAGATCCAAAAACTACATCTGTCTTTAACATACAGTCTATCCAGCCAACTTTCATTTTCCAGCCATTTTTCATTTTATATATCATTTCACTTTAGCTTTTATTTTCAACTCACAGTGTTATCATCAGGTGGTCTGCAGTTCCCTGGAAAATAAATTACAGAACAATTTACAGAATGTCTTATCTTAACAAACGTTTGACTCAATTTCCTCACCTGGAGCTCGAATGAGAAGAACAGTAATCACAGCAATGAAAAGTAGTTCAGCCAAAAGCATCACCAACATTATGTAGTCCAGAGGAGAACGATCTGTATAACCTGCAACAGAATAACATCATTTCAGCAATAGTGTCATTTTGTTAATGCCAAATTCTGACCCTACCATCCGAATATTGCAGCAAAAATTGAGAGTCAGACTGGACAATGTTTTTCTAATCTTTCCAATCTTGGTGAGCCGGTGCCAAGTGCAGCATCAGTTTCTTGTTCTTAGCTGACAGGAGTGGCACCTGGTGTGATCTTCTGCTGCTGCAGCCCATCTGCTTCAAGGTTCGACACATTGTGCATTCAGAGATGCTCTTCTTCATACCTTGGTTGTAGTGAGTGGTTATTTGACAGAACTGCAGCTCACTGGGTATTTTATCTTTTTCAGACCTTTCTCTGTAAACCCTAGAGATGGTTGTGTGGGAAAATCCCAGCAGTTTCTGAAGTACTCAGACCAGCCAACAACCATGCCACATTCTAAGTCACTTAAATCACTTTTATTCCCCATTCTCATGCTCAGTTTGAACTTCCGCAGGTCATCTTGACCATGTCTACATGCTTAAATGCACGAGTTGCTGCCATATGATTGGCTGATCAGATATTTGTGTTGGCGAGCAGTTGAACAGGTGTACCTAATATTTGAGAGCATTACTTGGGCTCCACTTCACACATGTTCCACTTATGCCTGAAAACTAATACATTTCTATGTCCGCATTCACACCGACATAAATGACCATTTCCCCCTGCTCAGCGTGGGGATAAATTATTTGTTACTTATCTATTCTGTCTTGAAAAATAAAGAAAATCATACAACAAATGTTAGCATTTTCCTAAATCTGATATGCGAATAAAGACAGAACATAAATGAGAGTTTAAAAGTGTTGAATCACTACTGTTCAGTTTTGTTGATGAATCATTTGTTGCTGTTGTGGTTCTAACAGAGACGTGTTTTCATTTGCAATAGTTGATTCAGTTGTTGCTCCTTTTCTGTCATCTGGATCTACAAAAGAAGACAAGCCAAAAAACAGTTGGACGTTGCTTCATGTTTACCATCTGCTCAACATACACAATGAATGATGAGATTGAGCCCTTCTTCAAACTTCAACCCCCCCATTTCCCCTATCTTTTGGGCCAAACTGAACCATTTCAGGAGCTAGCTGGCCACCAGGCCATGACTGATATACCTGTAAGTAAAAAAACAGCCTCTCAGCTGCAACTCTAAATTTGGTGCAGCAAAAAAGAAGCAAAACAACCTTCCAAAGAGAAAAAAGGCACCAGTTTTGTGGAAACGGTTTAAGAGCTGACAATCATTTCACCTGTATCCTCACCAGAAAAAAAAAAAAGCGGAGCTCATAAGGCCAACCTGATGAGCCCGACTGTCTGCAGGTGAACTCAGTCTGTCTGATTTAACTTTGGCACCTTCACCACTCTGACCGAGTTTAATCACCTCCAGTTCTGAAAGTTCTCTCACCTTCTGGCTGATCCTTCATCAGTTTATCACGAGGCAGACTGATGTCATTTCCAGCCACGACTGGGACCCGAGTAGCTGCTGTGGAGAAAATTTAAGTAAAATGATAAAAATATATAAGATGCAACATAAGTTTGTAAATGTGCCTATTTTTTGGTCACCATGCACATTAAAAATACTCTGGCTTTTTGGGGGGAATACTTAAAGTACCACCAGAAAAAAAAGTAATGTTTGTATTTATCAATTATTTGAGTTATAGAACTTGAATTAATAAAAACATTAAAACCTATATGAATTCAAGCATCATGTCGCTCTCGCCCTTTTCTGTTTTTGAATAACAGTGACTCATTTTGTGTTCTATTAACAATATTAGACCAAGCTTAATTAAAATTATAGTTATTAAAGTACAGTTATTACTGAAAAGCTGTGCATGTTTCCTGTATCCTCACCTGTAAACTGAATCATCAAGATGAGAAATAAAGACATTTTAAGTGCATCTGAATTCAGTCATTGTGCTTCTCTGTCTCATATGACCCATGACCTCTGTCTATCAGGTATTACAGTGTCAACTGGTTTCTCTTAATGACTTTGTGTACTTTGTTTAGCAAAAGTTCACTTCCTTTTTTGCTCTTTTCTCTGTTTTGCTCACGCTGACTATGCAGGTGGAAAGCATAGTCATAGTTATATTGAGAGGGTATTACACCTAGTTAGTCTGTTAGCAGGATTATTCCAAAAAAAAAAAAAAAAACTGGACCGGTTTTGCATGAAGATTTTACCAGAGGTGGGCCAGGACCCATCTTATAAATGATTAACTTCTGAAGTAACTCTGGATGTGGATCTTCACAAATACATATCAAACTGAAAACTTGTTTTTAAGAAAATAACACACTATAATCTGGACCCAGGTATCCTTCTGCATTCAGAAAAAATTTTAGACTGCTCTTGTTCATATCTGCGCTTAGAGACATTTTCATGCTCAGGACACATACTACTATAATAACATGGTCCATTCCTTTCAGTCATAGAAAGGAATGATTTATCCGAACACGATAAATAGTTAAATGAGTAACAATCCTTTATATGACGACATGATGGTGCAATAAAAACCTTCAAGTTCCTTATTGCAGTAAACGTTGCAGGAAGAGTTCTAGATTTGCAATCTCCCTTTTATGCCATTTTCTCAAAAACAGCTCCAGCTGTAATGAACACTCAACAACAACATATAGTAGGGGTAACCAATATTTTAATAGATTTTTCAATTTAGATATGAAAGACTTCATAAAATAATCGTCTTGTTCTCAAATTGTGGCATGCACATGTTTTTAAGCTTATTCTTATAAATGGAATGAAATAATTTTTAAAACACTGCAATAAAATGGACAGTTTTTTTCTTTTTTTTGCTACATTAATACAATTTTCCATTCAACTGACGTCACAGAGGTCAAGAAACGAGATCCAGCAGCTGCCTGCATCCATCCCAAACATTCAAGTTAAAAGAAAAAAAGAAGGAAAAACCTGTAGTACATAATCACAAGATGATCTGTATCAAATTCAACACATACTGTACTCCTGGTAAACATTCATGTATGTGAGGAAAAAGAAAATAGGTAAAAAAGGTACATAGCATGAACATGTGAGTGAAAATTAAGTCCCCTTTAGAAAAACAACAAAGAAAAGTCGTACAAAAAAAAAAAAAAAAAAAACCCGCCACC
>VUQI01028614.1:0-22140 GCA_015106735.1 Paratilapia polleni | reverse complement strand
AAAAAAAAAAAAAAACAAAAAAAAAAAAAAAAAAAAAAAAAAAAAAAAAAAAAAAAAAAAAAAAAAAAAAAAAAAAAAAAACAAACTCAGGAGTTTTTAGTTTATTTAGTGATCCAAATGACATTAGAACCCAGGATTCCCGATTGAATTTTTTAAGTAAAACTATTGATCTACCCCTTGTTTAATATGAAATGAATGCTCTATTAGAGTTAATGGCCTTATCGCCCCACTGAGTGGATATAAAAAACAGAGAAGAGAAGCTTTAATGTTCAAGCGTTAAATTGTCAGCCACTTTGAAAGTCTGTACTCAGAGCGGAGTAAATTACAGTACCATCCTCTTCTCTTGCTCTATAACTGACATCAAGGCACATAATCTGTTGATTTGTGAATCCTCAATTTGCATGTCAGCCACACCCTCAGTCTTTTTGAAAAGGAAGGGACAGATTTGAATAAGAATTTGAGAAACTATAGCAACATCTATAAACATTCAAGGTATAGACCCGTGGTACCAGTTAGCTAGCTAGCAGGCCTTGCCTTGATTGCAACAAAGGATGGTTTCAATCCAATCCTAGAATGTTTCTGTTGAACCACTCTGCTCAGGGAAACAGGTGTACACTAAATACATTTATGATGCTGTAAAAAAAAAAAAAACTGTAAGTGACATTACTGGAAAAACAGTGCTGGTATGTAGTGCATTTGGGTGCTCATGGACACGAGCAGGGCATTTGACAGTAGTCTCTGCAGCCACCAGACAATTCTTAATTTAAAATATTTTGCCAAAACTTGGTTAGAGTTTGATCCATTGACCAAAACCACCACATGCTTATTCCCATGGGATTGCATTAATTCTTTAAAAGGTAAATCTATGAAAACACAAAGTGTCCAAGTAGAAGTAAAGAACAAATTTGAATACCTTTTGCTGACAACCTGAATTCAGTGAAACTGGAGTTCAAGGCTGGTACAACAAAGGCAACCATGGTGTCCACTTCAGAACCAAAGACAGATAACTGGCCTTCCTATCTACAAATTATGCTCAAGAAGTTCAGAGACCGCATCTATAAAAGTAGAAACTGTTTCTTAAATTTGCCTGCTATCCCTTTCAAGGTAACGTCCTGATTATTGATTAATGATTAATGAGTGACTGTGGCCAAAACTGTAAGTTTTCATTGCACTGTGAGCGGTCACACAATGCCCCTGTTCAGAATGTTTTTGCACAGTGTTCTCCCTCAGATGCCCGGGATACTACCTTAGGACTCAGCAAAGACTGTCTAACCCTGAGGGATAAATTTGGGAGGCACAGCACTGTGAATACCAAACATGCTACCAGCTACACTCCTGACCTGACAGTACCTTCACCAGGCTTAGAGACCGTGCATTATTTTGGTGTAGACTACTGAAGTAGTCCAGCAATGATCCTTAAAATGAATGTTGGGTAAAGTAGGAGTGCTGGGAGCAATGTATGGTTGCACAAGGACACTACCCTTAATGGTATGTTTTATTTTTGTTTTCTGCTTGTTTTTTGTTTGTTTTTGTTTTTGTTTTTGTTTTTTTCTGTAGGTGCAATCACAGAACTTTTTGATAGTATCTTGTAGTGTCTTCTGTTACATCATATTCATTAATAGTGCCATTAGAATTCAAGACTCCCTGACTTAGATTATAAGGACTTTGATATAAGGGCATTTTCAATTAAAAACTTCTACCTCATCTTCCATATAATCTGAACGTTCTCTTGAATGTAAATGGGCAGAAAAGGAAGAGGCAGGACAACCTTAATGTGATACAAGTGTGCTTGTTACTGAATTGTTGACCACTTTGAATGCCTGTACTCAAATCTAAGCTGAGTAAATTGAAGTACCACGCTCTTATCTTGCTCTACAATTAACATCTTGGCATGTAATCTCCCTCCTGCTCCACTGGAGCTGTTTACACTTGGTTCTTTTTATGTAGATACCAGAGGGAACTGCTCTCTCCACTATGCTACTGGAAAATCCAAATGAAGCCAACAATTTACACTTTATCCTCCCTTTTCACCAAACATACAAATGCAACAAATAAAAAACTGGCACATAGTCAGTACAAAACTCTGTTTTACCAGCTGGATCATCAAACCAAATATCTTAAGGGGGGTTGTGACTCTCTGTGTTCTGGGGATGTTTTATTTATTTACATCTTGCTGGACTGTCTTAGTTCTTGAGCTCTTTAGTTCTCTTCAGAAATAAAATACTTAAAATTGTTGACTTCATCAGTCCGTGGTGGCATTCTGTCATTCAGACACCGGTGACTTTTATGTTAACCCTGTGAGTTTGAAGTCATCATCAGTGATTACCCCAAAACTAGCCCCAAACCCTAACCCTAAGCCTATATTTTGGAGACAAGCAAAAAGTACTGCTTGTGATGCATGTCAATTAGAATGATTACTTTCTTTGCCCCCTGATTGCAAAGACTTTGGAGATTTATTTAAAATAATAATAATAATAATAATTTTAAAAAATGACATATTCCGATAGCATAGGATTGGGGTTAGGGTAATCAGTGATGACGACCTAGACCTCAGAGGGTTAATGCTTATCACAGATAAAAGCCTGCTGAGTCAGTGAAAATGGAAAAAATGCTCAGGAAATGGTGGGTGAGGGGGTAGGGGAGGAAAAGGCCTGAAAAGTGCAGATAGTACCATGACCTTTAGTTGGAATTCTCAAGATAGACCTAAAGGTTATGCTGCTGATCTGTGGATTTTGTGGACAAAAAAATAAACCAAAAAAGATAAAGTTGTCTGTAAATCCAATGAAAAGTGTTTTTTATTCTTTTGTATAGTTGGAAAAGGAGATATTTCTCAATGACAGTGCATGTAAAATTCTTAATATCAGGTTACCAGCAACCTGTTAAGGGTTAGGGTTAGGTTCACATCTTCCCCTTTATATGGAAATGTCATCTTTTCGTTAGACCGATCTTATAATGGTAGAACTGTACGGTCAAAATGCATCAAGGAAACTTAAAAACATAATGTTTCCTAGTTTCTGAAACTTGTTTAGGATGTGGATGAATAGTAGAATAGTAACGTTAACTCTACCCCTAAGTGGTTTGCTGCCAAACTGGAGGATGTTAAGAGTTTAACTCTCTGAGGTCTAACCCCTAACCCCCTAACCCTAACCCTGGCCCTGACAGAACAAACTTTATTTATTTATTTATTTTATTTACAGTTTTTTTTTGGGGGGGGGATACTTTTTCATGTGCGTCATTTAGAATGATTATTTTCTTTGTTTCCTCATTGCCAAGACATGGGCAAACAATAAATAATACATCTTCTGATTGCATCAGGATATGTTTAAGGTTAGGGTTTGGTTTGGGGTCATCACTGATGATTGATGGGTTAATACATTCTGAGATGTGTCATTCTGCAGCTGGCTTGTCTATTAGTATCACAGTAGTGCAGAGGTTAGTACTATTACCTCAGAGCAGGCAGGTTCTAGACTGAGTCCTTTTTGGGGGGCATTGTGCCTGGTGGGTAATGGATGTTTCTCAATGGGAGGTGCAGGTTGCAGACTTGAGATAGTTCAAGTGGTCAGTAAGAATAGAAAAGTCTCCAAAACGTAGGGTTAGGGTTATGCTTCAGGGCTAGGATTGGGATCATCTAATGATGAGTTAGACGTCGCAGGGTTAGGATCCATTATTGTCATTATTGTCAAGTTCAACACTGGTCTTTGTAAGATACAAACCACAAAGGTGCAATACCAGTACCTTAGAGGGTACTGCCCAATTAATAAGCTTTTGTACCCTTACAGGTCTAAAGGTACAATAACGTACTTTATTTTGAAAATGTTGAAAGCCACAACATTACCAACTGTGTGCAGATGAAATTGCAACAATGAAATTCATCCCTCTGGCAGGGCAAAGCAACTTGATTTGATGTAGACCAACCGTAAAATATGGCTCTTCTTGTGACATATTCAAATTTAATTTTTTTTGAACATCACTGCAAATCATTCTCAGATTTAAGGTCCTCTGCTCACAGATTACTTCTACAATCAAATGTAAAATTAGTTATGTCCTTAATTTAGGAACATGATTGATGACTTAATGATATGAGATTTTCCATTTGGTTTCCCTCACCATTTAAGAAAATGGCCTAGAATGGCTTAAATTACAGCCCATATCTAATGTCTTTTGCCTTTTCTGCCAGTCATTGTGCATTAGTGTTTATATCCGTCACAGAGATGATAATCATTATTCTAAACTTAACATGCATGAAGGATCAATGAAAGCTTATCAACACTAAAATTATAACATCCCTCACTTTTTAGGGAAGCTGAATAATGAATACAAATTTTATGGTGGGAGATTTCATATCTTCTTTAATCAAAAGTAATGATGTTGGCACAGCCAGTTTAAGCTATTGTTATGCTTATGTTTTAGTAATGTTTCTGCATTATAGAGCTCACAGTGGATTTTAATTTTCATAATGTCTCAAAAAGTGAAGCTGTGAGTGGTTATGGTTTGGACTGCTGTGTCTGAAGACAAAGCTCACAGGGCTTGCCCTTGATCTGGACTGAGTTGGTAACAGACAACTTATTTAGATTTAGGTTATGATAAGCAATGTAAAATGAACTTTGCACTTTAAAAAGGAGGAGCCTTCTCCTTGGCCAGAAATTATATCCTAAAGAGAACAGGAATTGCATGTTTGATCTGCCTAAATGGGTAGAATATTAGATTACAGTATAACGCTCTGACAAGGCTTTACTTCACTTAATTTTCTTTACTGTCAAATCTGTCTATTTTATTCTTATTCTTATTCTTATTCCCATGGCTTTTACCTCAAACCTTAGGTCTAGGACAATGGCCATGTCAAGCAGCTCTTATGTTGTTATGTCACTGAATTTTTTTATTGACATAGCCCAGTATTTGCTTTTTGGTGCTTTTGGTGGCATCTTTCTGCAGCGCCAATCCTACGTTGTTCAAGAGTTGGAAGGTTGGTTTTAAAGACACCACTTATATATTTCTCTGCAGAAAGTGCATCTGAGGATTCTATGAAACAGCCAGACAGATTTATCGATGGCCTCCAGTACATAAATGTTCTGCCATGAGGGGATGATCCCAGATTGCTCCTTATACTATGAGAAACAAACACTAATATTAGCAATATATAAACCTTTGGGCAAAGAATGTGGAAGATGAAGCTGGTAGATAGGAGGAAAAGAGGAATATGACATGCAGATGGTTGGTGTGACAGAAGTGGGAAGGAGCCTGAGCTAGTGCATGAGGTTAAGAAATACCAGCAATACATGGTCAGGTTCCCCTCAACACACACCTCAGGTTCTGGAATCAGAGTCCAGCCAGAGTCTCCAGGAAACTGAGGCCATGGTTCTCAGTCAGAAAAAGGTGGCATGGTCACTGTGGGTTGGGAATGAGTTGATGGGAGGGAGTGGGCGATTGACAGATGGATTGGTGCAGCTTTCTGCAGTAATATGATTGATATATGATTTGTCGAGGTGAAGAGACTGACCAGTAAATCGGCAGCTTTGTTTTCACTCTCAGCAATCTACATAGCCACTGTCAGCTATGGCCAGAAGCTGTGGGTATTTACTAAAAGAATAAAATTGGGGATACAAGCAGCCAACACTAAAGCATCTGTAATGGGACTGTTGCGCCCACAACCCAGACCTGGATAAGTGTCAGAAAATGGATGGATGGATGAATGGATGGATGGTGCTGTTTTTTTGTTTGTTTGTTTTGTGCTTCTTGCATTGTATAAATTTCCTGTGTTGTTTTAATTTTATATTCTTTTGTCTACTTCCTTTTCTTTTAAATTTTGTGTTGTTTTAGTTTGCCTTCTGTAAAACAATTTGTGACTCTGTATATATAAATAAATATTGCTCATTTGCACTATGTGCTGGAAATTCTTATGGTGACATGAGGCATCCAAACAAAATTTAAGACAGTGACTTTATTAATCTTTTTTAATCTGCCTTTGTTAATCCTCCTAAAATTAGTCCTTAGGTGCAACATCTTAAAAATAACTTTTGATTTTAATGTGGAATTAACGATGTAATTAAGCCATTGTTGTGCAAATGAATGACTACTTGGATAATAGGCTGATTTTTGTTTGTTTGTTTGTTTTTTATTAGTTAACTTACAAATCATAATCTCTAATTGACAGAAGCTCTTTCAAAGTTTGGTGAATGTTAGAGGAAATTTACATGTTTTAATAATGTCCAGAAAATGTTATTGCAATTTCAATATACTTATAATTACAATTTGTATCAAGTAAAAATTGATTGTTCAGCTATGATTTCACTTAAAGTCATGTGTATTTAATGGATATGAGCCTTGAAAGAGTTACACTTTACACAAGTTACACATTAAAATGTTAGCATTACAATTATCTTTTTTAAAATAAAACATAATACTGCTGTAATTCAATAACAATAATTGCAATAGTTATTTTTAAAAACATTTTAAAATAAAAAAAAATCTACTGCTACTGTAAGACCACTTCATCACTTCATATAAATTTCTAACAATTCGTTATACAAACGAACACGCTCTGTGCCAAATGGTTTTTAAGGAGCCATACAAACAAAACAGAACAAAAATTAAAAATATCTAGCAATTAAACCAAGAGAACCCTAAACTTAGAATCACCCTGAACATGGCAAGAAGTTTGGCTACTTGTAGACAGTAAAACTGTGTTTCAATCCAGGTACAGTTGAAAACAGGTACAGTTGAGGTTCACAGTAAAACAGAATGAAACAGTTGCCTACCTTCAAGGAAATGTGGCCTTGCAAAGCATTGCTTTCTCCTTATCTCTCCTCCTTCTCTAGTTTTGCTGTTTGCTAGTGTCCTTGTCACAACTGGTAGCATGAGACGCTATCTAGCTAGCTAGCCCATTCAGGATGCACATGTAGTCCAGTTCCTCCAGGATTGCATATCCATATGTGCCATTGCAAGGTTTGCTGTGTCTCCCAGCACATTCTCAAGAGTGTGGTAGAGGTAGCAGGAGACAGGACGTTACTTTAGGAGAGTGGGAAATGGCTGTAGATGGGTATCAACACAGCCGCAGGACCAGTATCTCTTCTTTTGTGCGAGGAGGAACAGGACATACACTGCCAGAGTCCCACAAAATGACCTCCAGTCAGCTACACATGTGCAGTTTCTGACCAAACTGTCAGAAACAGACTCCATGAGGGTGGCATGAGAGCCCAGCGTCCTTTAGGGCAACCTGAACTCAGAGCCCAGCACCATGCAGATTGATTGGCATTGGGCAGTAAACCAGAACTAGCAGGTCCACCACTGGTGCCCCATTCTCTTCACAGATGAGAGCAGGTTCGCAAAATTTTTGTTATCAGGGAAAGACCTACTGTGAGCTGCTTGCTGGAAATGTTCTAACCCCTTTTGATCCTTTATTTTTTGTATTTAATTCAAGAGATGCCTTTTCAAGACAAATCCCAGCAATCAATAATCAGTAATTAAATGTGGACTGCACTGTGACATACTTTTTTTTATATATTAACAATAAAAGTAGCAAAATAGTGGGGATTTGCAAAGAGCATGTTTGTGGTGGGAGTCTGTATGCTCTTCCTCTACCACTGTAGTGAGTCCAAAGAGGTTTGGTTAGGTGGTAACTCTTTAATAATAAATAACTACTTTAATAATTAAAAATTTGTAATCTTTGTATTGATTGTGCATTTTATTGTGTAACAGCCTTTTGCATTTGCATATGCATTTGTGATCTTCTTAACTTTGTACTTTACGTGGCTTTGTAAGATGACTGCTGATAGTGATGACAAACATGACAGTTGAAAGCATTGTAATTTCTGAAGTGAGACTTGCACCCTGCTATACAACATGCTGGTAATGTGCTTCATTTTTCACTAGACCTTGATGATGTATGGATAGCCTTTTAGGGTTTTCACAGAAACACCACAGCTATGACAAGTGTAATTTCTGAACATCCTTAACATCCTTATGGTGCAAACTCACCTTTTCACAATAGTCCTTGACACCAACAAGTCATGTAATGAATCAGCTGACAGAAAGAAAAACAAGTCTTTATGAGTGCAGGGGACAGTTGAATAGATAAAGCTGCTAAATCCACAGAAGCATGTGTACTGAACGCTAACTATTGTGTGCAGGTACTGTAGCTAAAAAGGTAAAACTGCTAACATCACCTCATTCATTAGCTTTGCTAGCAAGCCCACTCTCCTCTCAACAACATGGGAGGGAAGAGTTGGTTTAATAGCTTAATAGCTGAAACTTCATTACAAAAAACTGCAAATTACAAAAATACTTTTGATATTTTTAGTGTTACATAACTTTATTAGAAAAGTAAGTATCTGTAAACTGATAATAAATGATATTAGATGTCTTTTTAATGATACAAACCAGAAATTTTACAGGCATTTAACAATTATTGTTCAAACTCATTAAATCTATGAATACCTATAAAACACACCATCTGTGATATTACAATAATTCCAGCTGTTTTCAATTGTTGTATTTTGACAGTTTTCTAATGCTTGAAGATGTTAAACACTAAAAAAACTATATTGCCTAACATTTTTTTTGATGAAATTACAGAAACTATACTTCTTTTGCTGTTAATTTTCACTTACTGCAGGAAATTTTAGATATGTATTTACAGTATTAAACTAAAACTTAATTCGTTTTATCTGTTACATAAACATTGCAAATTTGTGAAATTATGTTAAATTTGCAACTATATTCTTACACTTTTTTTATGGGGAAAAAAGCTCAATTGTCTTTAAAACATTGTTATTTACAATTGCAGGATTTTCATGTTATTTTACCTTAGACATGATAATTCATAGACCAGTTTTGTAATTTTATTGATATTTCATGTATAAAAGTGACAAGAAAATTCTGTCAAAATTTATCAGAAAAATTCAGTTAAATTACAGATTTTCTTTCTTTTTTTTTTTTTACAGTGTACAGGAAAGTTACAACTTAACTACAGGCCTCTTTATATTTTTCAGGGTAGGTGAGAAATAAAGTGCTGACATTGTGTGGGTTTTTATGAAGGTACACTATAAATGATCTAATCTGATCTCAAATGTAACATTTTTCACATCTTGTTTGTGCTTTCTTAAAACACCATTTTGTAAAGAAGACTTATGAATCTCTGACTTAGTGTGCTGTCAAACCTCGTTCTGCCTGCTCTAAATTAGATTTGAATAGTATGTTTCCAGTCCTCCAGCATTAAATATCTGCAAATGTATCCTTGGAATCATCGAAATTATATTTGTCTCTATCACTCACATTATGTTTCTGTTGATATTAAGCAACAGTGATAAAATAAAACAGACCTTTGTAGCAGGTTCAAAGAACTGATTTTCTATTAAAGATAAGTACATGCAACTTTCTTTTATAAATCTAATTTTTTCTTATTTGTATAAGGATCATGTCAAAGATAAGAATTTATCTTTTTATGTTCATGTGATCAGCTAATGCTTGCAACACACATACATTTTTTTCCGAAAACTGAAAAAAATGTAGTTCCTAATTGCCTTGTTTAGTTTTTCCTGATACAAAAGCTAATCTGCAGTGTATATATATACTGTATATACAGTACATATAAAAAAAACACATTTGCTTTTGTATTATGATATACGATATTGATATTCATGAAAAGATTGTTGTTACAGTAACTATGGTGAGCTCAGCTCTGAAAACTGCATCATGCATTCTGGATTGTTTTATCTTCTGTTTTCATTTGTATCACATTCAGTGTTATTGAGTCTCACAGCATTGCACAACGTGGTGCATATTGTTACAGTATATAATCTTGCCATTCTGTAGCACTTCTCTTCTTTTGTCCCTCACATCCATCTTTCTATTTTTCTGTGAAGTCAGGTGGAATTACAAGAAAGGAACAGATAGAAGAACAAATGATGATGGCACACAAAGTAAGGTTTTATTTTTTCTTCCTGTACCACTACATTAATATTTGGCATAAAAAACATAAATTATTATGAATAAATTATGTCTATGTGAAATATTCCTGCTATTTTCATAACTTTCCCTTTTACCTTCAGAACTGCCTTGATTCTTTGTGGCATAGATTCAACAAGGTGCTGGAAACATTCCTCAGAGATTTTGGTCCATATTGACATGATAGCATCACACAGTTGCTGTAGATTTCTCAGCTGCACATCCCTGATGTGAATCTCCCATTCCACCACAAAGGTACTCTATTGGATTGAGATCTGGTGACTGTGGAGGCCATTTGAGTACAGTGAAATCACTGTCATGTTCAAGAAACCAGTTTGAGATGATCGGAGCTTTGTGACATGGTGCTGGAAGCAGCTATCAGAAGATGGGTACACTTTGGTCAGGGTTAGGGATTCTGGTAGGCAGTGGTATTTAAACGATGCTCAGTTGGTACTAAGGGGCCTAAAGTCTGCCAAAATAATATCCCCCACACCATTACACCACCAGCAGCAGCCTGAACTATTCATACAAGGCAGGATGGATCCATGCTTTCATGTTCTTTAAGCCATTTTCTGACTCTACCATCTGAATATCACAGCAGAAAACAAGACTCATCAGACCAGGCAGCATTTTTCCAGTCTTTTATTGTCTGATTTTAGTGAGCCTATGCAAATTGTAGCCTCAGTTCTTAGCTGACAGGGATGGCACCCAGTGTGGTCTTCTGCTGCTATAGCCAACCTGCTTCAAGGATCGATGTGCATTCAGAGCTGCTCTTCTGCATACCTTGGTTGTAACGAGTGGTTATTTTAGTTATTGTTGCCTTCCTATCAGCTTGAAGCAGTCTGGCAATTATCCTGTGACCTCTGGAATCAACAAGGCAGTTTTACCCAAAGAACTAAAACAATATTTTCTCTTTTTCAGACGATTCTCTGTAAACCCTACAAATGGTTGTGTGGGAAAATCCCAGTAGATCAACAATTTCTGAAATACTCAGACCAGCCTGTCTGGTACTAACAACAACAATTGAGCTGGCTGATCAGATATTTGCGTTAACAAGCAGTTGAACAGGTATACCTAACAAAGTGGCCAGTGAGTGTATTTTTAAAGTAGACCTACTTAAAAAAAAGAAAGATGTGTCAGCACAAAGTGACCTCTAAGAAAACAAAAGCACTGCAGTACGACTTTTGTTTTCATCATTGCACTTTTCTGGATTAATTTGTCCTCATTTGAAAACAGCAGGGTTATTATGTTGCATACTCTGTTGACTAACTGTTGAAACGACTGTTGCAGGCACAATTCACCAGTAAGCCCATGAAGTCAGATGCCTGAAGTGGAGGAACATACCTGTTATGCCATTTAGATCCCTTAAACTTGG
This sequence comes from Paratilapia polleni, assembly GCA_015106735.1. Taxonomy (NCBI): domain Eukaryota; kingdom Metazoa; phylum Chordata; class Actinopteri; order Cichliformes; family Cichlidae; genus Paratilapia; species Paratilapia polleni. Next base: position 10,823 of record VUQI01028614.1, on the reverse strand, counting down.
TTTACCTTTATTCTTGCATGTATATTAATGTACATTTGTTGTAGATAGTTTCGAACTGGCTTGACAGCAATGCAATGACATGCTTACTCTTCTCATATATTTCCTTTCCAGACCACATCCATGCACACTCACAAATTACAAAGACTGTAAAATGTGTACCTGTCATGGTCCTGGCAGGCCTCAGGTTTCTCCTTCTTTTTCTCCCTCTGTCTCTCTCACTTTCTTTTCTCTCTGTAGCCTCTCTCTCTCTCTTTACTCTCAGGTGGAATTGTGGGCCAGCTCTCCTTGCTGGCCCACCTGCAAGCGGAGCCTCTCTTCTCCCAGGCTCTTGCCTGCGCATCTGTTCTGCATTCATTCATCAGCTCGTGGTACTTAAGGACCAGCTTGTGCCCAGCAGTTGCTCTGAATCTCTTGGATTCCTGTCATTTTGGGGAGATTGAAGGACTCATCCATTTCCACTTACCTGAGCTTTTCAGCCAGTTGTCTTAGTGGTAAGAAGAAATACTTACCTGAAATTTACCTGCCTGCCCACACTACCCCTAATCCTTCCCCGCCATCTTGGAATACCATTTGCCTGCCAGCTGCCCCTACAAATCACCTGCTCAAGAAACAAATATGTGAGCTCTCAGACTCAAATTACGAAATCTGCAAGATCTTCTTAAATTCACCTTGGCCATCACTGACCTCCTCTCTCCTCTGGCAGAAACCCCTGTCCTTTAGAGAAATCTCTTGCCTGTTACTCACCTACTTTCAAATGACACTTTTTTATTCTTGCAATAAACTCTGTGAAACTGCTGTCGGTCTCTTAGTTCTGCTCGTTGAGTCCAATTCTTGGTTAAATATGTCATTAATGTTCTGTATCATTAACTGGACCAACTAAATAAGTTGCTGAACCTTGTTTGACTGTTGTGTGCGCCCCCTGAACAGTCAGAGCACAGCTCTTCTGACACTCCTTCACCACCACTTCACTTCATTTCACAGGAAAACACAGCCAGATTTTTTAGCCAGATAAAAAATAGGCATCATTTTCAGAAACTAGAAGCATTGCATTTCAACTGAAGTCTCATACATTTTGGAATCACAATTTTTCTGTTAAAAGCTTTTCCATTTAGACATACCAAACAGATAAATTTTATAAACAGGGATGGATGTGAGCCTATGTGTCTATGTCTACACTGTGATGAGGACTAATGTTTAGATAGCTGCCAGTGAAGTACTGTTCTCTCGGGCTCTGATCATAAGCAACAACATCACCTTATAAAAATAAGCCTTCAAGTGTAGCTTTTACAGAAGAAAGGTCAGACAGAGAAAAGGAGAGAAACATTAGACAAGGGAGGGAAAGACCCATTTCAAAAAAACTGGAAAAGGCTTAAATGACATCTTGCATCTTTTTTTAAATTCTATTCCCTGCTTGCATCAGTCATTATAATTTCACTCCTCCCTCAGCCCACACAAACGGCAGTTTAGCTGTGTGATTTTGGACACATAAACCACAATTAAATCCTGGAGGTGTAGCACAGTGCCACAGAAATGGGTTTAATGTACATTTTAATTCATTACTGGGACTCAAACAGCTTCAATTTGCAACTCTTTGAGAAAATATGTAACTGAATTAAAAAGTCCTGTTCTCTCATGACAGTTTCTTTTGAAATGTGGTGACTTTCCATTTTTTGACATTAAATGTTAGGAACAGAAACTGTTGGTATAGATCAGACTGATTCTTTTTTTTTTCTTCTTTTTTTTTTTGAAAGAGCAGAGAACAGAAAAGGGCATTGAGGTGGCCAACAAACAAGAACATTACCTGCTTTTTCAAAAGTTAAGATTGGGAATGGAGCAAAACAACAAAAAAAGGAAAAGACATCCATTTAAGCAATTACATCCAATTACATAATATACTTAAATAATATAAAAACAAATGTTTACCTTAGATTAAAAGATGCTGATGTCATTACGGGGCGGCTGTGGCTCAGGAGGTAGAGCGAGTCGTCTACTAATCGGAAGGTCAGTGGTTCGATTCCTGGCTCCCCTAGTCTGCATGCCGAAGTATCCTTGGGCAAGATACTGAACCCCACGTTGCCCCCGATGCATTCATCGGAGTGTGAGTGTGTGTGAATGTTAGTAAGCACTTAAGTGTAGATAAAAGTGCTGTATGAATGTATGTGTGACTGGGTGAATGTGGCCTGTAGTTAAAGCGCTTTGAGTACACAGTATCTGAGTAGAAAAGCGCTATATAAGTACCAGTCCATTTACGGTTAGGGTTGAGGTTCAGGTTAGGTTCTCCTCAGTGTTGTGTTATGGTCTAGAATGGGTTACTGTATCAGTTTAAACCTACCTGCTTTCCTTAAATCTTATATTTTCTCCATCAGAGAACTGAGCCAAGTTTTAAAGCAAGAGGATATTTTGTTGTTCCAGACCTTAATAATAGACGTCTTTACAATGACCACTCTATACTGGATCGATAAAGCTTTCCACTGACCTAGAGTTTCTGGTTGTTGTTGCCAGCATAAAAGGGCTCTTTCTGGATTAGGAGAAAAGACACAATCCATAATCATCTTAGTAATGATAAACTTATTTTCTGTCCTCAGAGTTGTGTTTCTGAGCAAAGCTAGAAAAATGGTGAACAAAAACTCCAACAGCTGTATTTTTGACATAGTTGTTTCTGGAAAACACAATCCAACGAATGTGTCAGTATTCTGTACATGTAGCAAATATTGGCATAGTAACGAAAACTGACAACATACAGTACATAACTCATTAAGTGGAACATGAAATAAAAGTCTGATGCATATACGAGGTGTAAAAAACCTTACCTGATTTAAATTTGACAGTCATGTCTGTAAAGCTTCCATTGCTGTTGCTATTTTTAGTTTGCCCCCTGGAAGACCCATTCTAACCACTTGCAGTTTCACCACAGACCTCACTCTTGCACAGAAAACAAACATCCCTAACCCTATCTTTTGTTTCAAACTGACTCAAATTCAGTGCTATGGCTCAGTGCTTGTGATGAGAGCTGGGTCTCTGGCTACAACTGAGCAGTTCTCAGTTGAAAAGTATCCAGCTGAAGAGTTTCAGTTTCCAAACCCAAAGGCAGCACTTTTGGTGAGGAGCCAGGGTAAAGTTGCCAATGTGGACTTCTACTGTAATGTCCTGAGGCACCAAACTGCGGTGCATGCCACAGTGCTATCATATTCCAAGACAAAGCCATTTAAAATGCAGGAAGTTTAAAGACACGCAGGCACATTTTTTTTACTCACGACCTGCCCTATTCACCAGATTTGTCTCACCTCCCTGACAGTCACAAGATCATGGATGCAACCAGTGGACCTGCAGATGTTGCATATTTCTCTGTTGGTTTACACATTCTTGTTCTTCTAGTTCCTTGCCTAAGCAACCACCCATTGCCTACACCAAATGAAGTATTCCATCTATCTCTCCAACCATCCATTTTCTACCACAGCAATCTAGGCCAAGAAGCCCAGACCTCCTTCTCTCCAGTCACTCCCCAGCTATTCATGGGTAACACCAAGGTGCAAAGAGACGTAATTCCCCCAGTGTGTCCTGAATCTGCCCTGAAGTCTCCTCCCAGCTGGACTCACCTAGGAGGAGCCTAGGAAGAATCCTAGTCAGATGCCCAAACCACCTCAGTTGGTTTCTTTTTACGCTCTAGTCTGAGCCCCACCCAAACGGCTGAGCTCTTCACACTATCTCTAAGGCTGAGCCCAGACACCTCAATTTATGCCACTTGTATCTGCAGTCTCATTCTTTCTGTCACTGCCCAAAGCTCACAGCCACATATTAGGGTAGGAATGCAGATCAATCCATAAATCAACAGCTGGGTTTATTTCACTACTGGAAATAGACCAGAGTATTTTCAGTAGTGAAGCTGTAACTGACATGGACTGTCTCCTGTTGTTTGCCTCCACATGAAAAAGGGTAGTTTATTTGCAAAAACAATTTTATATTATTGTTTGTTTTGCATTGTATCATGGGTGCAGTGGTGGTGCGGTGGCTAGCACTGTCATCTCACAGCAAGAAGGTCCTGGGATCAACTCCACCAGCCAGCTGGGGCCCTTCTGTGTGGTGTTTGCATGTTTTTCCCATGTCTACATTTTCTGGCCTCCTCCCACAGTCTAAAGACATGCATGGTAGGTTAATTGGTCATTCGAAATTGGCCTTAGGTGTGAATGGTTGTCTGTCTGTCTCTCTGTGTTAGCCCTGTGATAAACTGGTGACCTGTCCAGAATGTGCCCTGCCTCTCGCCCCCTGCTGGGAAACGCTCCAGCCCAATTGCGACCCTGAATAGGATAGACAGAGGAAAATGGATGGAATTTTGTATTATTTCTAAATCACAAGCTGGAGTAACTAAATCTGCCAAACAAAGGACAGCTAAAAAGAATCATGTAAAAAATGTCATAATTTCCCAGCCACAGATTTGTACCTTGAGCACTGTATTTTTAATTTTGTCTATCCAACTTGTTCTTATACATAAGATCAAACACCCAAAACATCAGCTAGAATTTTCAGTCATTTAACATTTTAGTGATATTGCCTGGAAGCATGTGCTGTTTTATTGTTTAGTTTGACTTCTGTTTAGCCAGCATTATTTTGAGGGTCTCAGTAGAGGTTAATTGTAAACAAAAGAGAAGAAGCACAATGCACACACACACACACACACACACACACACACACGTTCTCTAAATCTATCTGACACTGAATGAACCTTGTTAACAGTCAGAGTACAAACTGCACACAAACACACTCACACACTCACACAAACACAAATACACACACACCTTAAACCAAGCGCTTGTGCTTTCACACTTACCGCTCTCTTTCTTAAACACACAGACACATACAGCTCTGGAAAAAATTAAGAGACCACTGCAAATTTTTCAGAAATCGGCATCTCTACATACGTATGTTCTGTTAAGCTACGTGGACTGTGTAATTGTTATCAGGCCGCAGTGACCTCGCTCCTCCCTCGTCGCCAGGGCCTCAGCAGGGGTTAATTGTCTAATAACCAAACATGTCCTGGCATCACCTCATTTCTGCTGAGACACACTAGATTCCACTAATACCTCAGAAAAAAAAGAAATTTCCCCAGGGACAGCCACAGATTCTGTCTGTGTGTGTTTGAATACTTGTATTGCCTATGCTGTGGCAACATAAATCGCTCCGCGGTCACACACTCGCCTCGCCTTGGGGACATAAAGCAAATCTGTGTTTAAGGTTGAGTTAAGTTTAGGTTAGGGCATTTTGTACGAAATAAATGTGAATCAATGAAATGTCCTCTAAAGTGATGGAAACATGATTGTGTCTGGCACACATAGCTGTAGTGCAGGGTAAAAAAATAAGGCTTATTGAACACATCTCCCCCGTTAGTCTTCTGCCCTTGTTCCGATGGACACTGGGGCTTTATGCATTAAGTGAGATATGCTTTATGCCATGGTAACTACCCATCCACTACCACAAACTTTACTTCATCTTTCTGTCCACCTTACTCTCCACTTTCTTTGCACTGTTTTTTTTCTTGAGAGACTTCAAATCTATCAAATAAACATGTAATACATAAAAGTACAATATAGTTTATAAATTGGAAGTAATAATAATAATTATTATAATGATACATTCTGACTCACTCCACAGTTTAGTGTATGAGACCTGAATCCATACTTCTTATATCCATATTAACTGTATGGAAAAGATATTATCCAATCCCATACTGGAGGGCAAAAAATAAGAGTTCCGCAAAAGGGCATTTTTCACCACAGGAACTAACAGGCTATTTTAGGGTGGCATGCACCTTTATGTGTACCCCGACAGCAGGACCCGCTCCTGTAGAACCTCTTTCAAGGCTTTTTTTGAGGTGAAAGAAAGTACAAGGTAATTTCAGAAAGAACGGCACTGATGGGGCTGAATCCACAATCACAGCTTGGCCACCACACCCACCTGCTTGCAACACTGGGGCTTGAGTTTCACTACACAGTTGAAACGAGTAAGAAGCATGTGTGCTATAAACTGTACAGGAATTCTGACACAAGCAGAAATGTTTTGACCTTTTAACTTTACTGTTCATGGTCTCTCTCTGCACCCTTGTTATCTCTTCTCTTACCACTCACCCCAACCGACTGCAGCAGATGACTGCACTTTCTTGAACCTGGTTCTGCCGCAGGTCTCTCCTGTTAAAAGGGAGTTCTTCCTCCCCACCATTGGAGTTCTCTCTTTAATATCGTAGGTTTGTATGTTTTTACCTTAAAATGAGTTCTCCCCTTCTTTCCCCAAGTGAATTCTGTGGATTATACTTACCCATATCTGACAAACACCCACTGCTTGACTGTGACTTCTGGGCATGTTAGGAGACAGCTGGAGAAACCAGGACAAAGCTGCAGGCCCTAATGGAATCACCCTCAAGGTTCTGAGGACCTGTGCTAGCCAGCCATCTGTGATCCTGAGTCACATTTACAATATGAGTCTGAAGCAGGAGATGACATCAGTGTTGTGGAAAACATCCTGGTTCCTGTACCATAGAGGTTTGTCACCATCTGAGCTTAATAACTATAATCAGTTGCCCTCACATCCCTCGTGCTCCCATGTGTTGGAGACTACTCTTGACCCATCTGAGACCGCAGGTTAGAACACCTCTCAACCCTCTGCAATTCACATATCATCTATATGCTGCAGAGAACCTACTCTCATCTAGACAGTAGTGGCTGCACAGTGAGAAATACCTTCTCTGATTTCTCAAGTGCCTTCAACAGACTCCAGCTGCTGCTACTGAATAAAAAGCTACAGGAAATGTAAATACATCCACCATTTTGTGGATACCTGACTACCTGACAGACACAATATGTGAGACTGGGCAGTGCTCTGCCAGATTTGGTGATGTGCAGTACTGGAGCTCCACAAGGGACTGTGCTGTCTCTATCCCCTTCTTGTATACAGCTTCTGTGTTGGTCTTCCACTTCAGCCTGTTGTCAATGTGTGCAGCAAAATGTTGGAGATTTTGTATCAGTCTGTTGTGGCAAGGACAGTGTACTTTGCAGCCAATCACAGAGCCAGCCTTGCTGATCAGTTTATTCAGTCTGTTTATGTCACCAGCTCCGATTCTGCTCCCCCACCAGACCACAGCAAACTGGACATGTTCGAAGCTGTGGTGGAGAGAAGATCACTGAACAAACTGTTATCCATCATGGAGAATCCTGAAAACAAGTTTGTTGTGTTTAACTTACTTTTTAACTGTTGTAACAAAGGAAGTTCCCAGCATTGGGATAAATAAAGTGCATCTTATCTTATTTTGAGATGACTGTTGTGAACAGTTCAGTTCAGAGATTGGGGTATAAACTACTGTATATTCCCACACTGTCAGAAAAGAATAAAAGAAAAAAGATGTGAAATACCTTTTTTCCACAATGAAATATTCTAACTCTCTAAAGCACTCATAGCTTCACCTTCAGGTGTAACAGCTGGGAGCTTTTTCCAGCATCTCTCTGCCTAAGAAGGATCACAACTGACAGGGTTTCTGGCTCAACACAATCAGCCAAATAAACACATGTTGATCCTTCAAACATCACAAACAAGAGGAAGCTCACACATCAGTGTCAACACATGCAAGCAAACTGAACTCTTCTGAGGTAACTATCATTAGTTGTGAGCCAGTCTGTTGTGGTCCATTTGCTTACATTGTAATTCAAGTAATACTGGGAAATTGTAGCGAATATCAGAACAAAACTGTGGGTTTCAGTGTGTGAGCATCACAGGTGACAACAGCTCACTCAGCTCATATTACTAACCAAGGATGGCAGCTGTTTCGATGAAGGCAGACACTTGAACATAGATTTGTGTTTCTGTGTTAAAGTTTTTCCATAAATTCTTATGTCTTCCTAACAAGTCTATAACTGTGTATCTTTTTTTCAGATAAATGGAAATGTGAGACACAGACAGACTTTTTTGTCTCTTTGTGGTTGTCTTCTGTCCTGGTGTGGTTGCTGTGTATTTCTCTGCAGTTTTGTCTTGTGTGTCTTTTTAGCTGCTTTGCATCTGTGGTCATTTTGTGTTGCTTTTCGGTCATCTTGCAGCTCTCTGTGGCTGTTTTGTATGTCTATGTGGTCATTGTGTGTCTGTGATTGTCTTGTGTCTATATGTGGTTGCTGTGTATCTCTCTTTAGTCTCTTTAAACTTGTTTTATGTGTATTTGTAGTTTTGCCTCCGTGGGCATTTTGTGTTGCTTTTTGGTCGTCATGCATCTCTTTGTGAGTGTTTCGTGTCTCTCTGTAGTTTCTTTTGTGTCTCTTTGTGATCATTTTATGTCTTTCTGTGCTTGTCTCGTGTCCTCTTGTGGTTGCTATGTATCTTTTTGTAGTCTCTTTAAACTTGCTTGTGTGTCATTGTAGTTTTGCCTCTGTGTACATTTTGTGTTGCTTTTGGGTCCTCATGCAAGTCTTTGTGGTCATTTTGTATCTTTTTGCAGTTATTGTGTGTCTCTTTGTGGTTGTTTTGTGTCTTTGTGTGGTTGCCGTGTAAATCTTTGCCATCTCTTTAAAATTGTTTTATGTGTCTTTGTAATTGTTTTTGCATCTGTGGTTTTTGCTTTTGGGCTGTCTCACATGTCTGAGTCCCTTTGTAGTTCTTTTGTGTCTTTGTAATTGTTTTGCATCTGTAGATGTTTTGCATCTTATTGGTGGTTTGGTGTTCTTTTACGTCTCGTTGTAGTTGTTTTGCATCTTTGCAGTTGCTTTGTGTCTTTATGGTTGTATAACATCTCTTTGTGGTAGTTTTGTGTCGCCTTGTAGTTCTCCCTCTTTGTAGTCATTTTGCATCTTTCTGGTGCTTTTGTACTTGTTTTGAATTTCTGTGTGGCCTTTTAGTTCCTCTTGGAGGTTTGTGTCTTTTGTGGTGCTTCTGTGCACCTACCTAAAAGCAAAATCTTGTGAGTGTGGACAGAGTTGTCAAGCACATTCATTTTTACTTTCTTTACAGAATCAGAAGGTTCAGCAGCATCAGCATCATGTTTACACATGACTTACATAAAAGAAACATTATCACCTTTTACGTTGATATGGCTTACATGCTAGTAATTGGTTGCTTACATGCAAGAAACATGCCGTTATTGCCATAATGGATTTTACATGGGCAATCTGGGAGATTGCATTTGGCAAAGCTTTAATTAGTGGTTGCATCTGCAAAACAAACTAATGTCAGTTTAATGAAGAAGCCAGGCATTAACTGACCTTTTTTCATTGTTCCTTTAGCATCCATGATCGGATTTTATGCTCGACACAGCTGCAAACAGCAGGGCACAGTGAAAGGGTTTGTAGGTGTGCAGCCTGTTGCCTGCAGCTGTTCCTTCTTCTTCCATTACTGCCTGCAATTTTTTAAACTGAGTTACTGTCCAAAAATTACCAAAAGAAGTGTTGCCCACTTTTGTAGACATGTTTTTGATGAATGATAGCAGTAAAGTGTTAACTCACTGACAAGCACATTGCATGTCCTGTGACTACTTCATAATAATGAAAGTGCTTTTACTGTGAATGTGCATCAATTTGCATTAGCAGTAACAGGGTAACCCTTTCAATCAATGTCAACCCTTTGCACACAGTAAAGGTGATGGAGCGGACAGATTGAAACCAGTACAAGAGTTCCGATTTCCATGGTCATTTGGGGTCTGTCATGATTCCTCGCAGTGCATATTTTGTCCTCATCAAGCTGTCCGCCCCCAGAACAGAACACTTGTGAAAAATGAAACACAGTTTTGTCACAGAGTTCTTTTTTGTTAACATTTCCGTACCAAAGCACTTGAATGTGCGACAAGTTGTGTTTACTGTCAGAGTAGTAGAAGCTCTTTAAGTACTTACTCATGGGTAAACAATTCAGATTGACACGGCATGGCTTTCAACTGGCCGGAAAAGAGCCATAAACAGCAGAGCTCTGCATTATTGATTAGGCTGGGGTGACACTTGGTTATTGCCTGTGGAGGTTCACACATTTTAAATCACAGATTCTGTTGCTAATGTATTATTCAATCATATTTACATGCAGCACCTTCACTGTGGTTATTCTGTAAAATTCCATTTGTTACAGACTACCACCTCCACATTTTTGTCAGAAAAATACATGTTCAAATGTCAGTCCATTAGCTATAGATTTTCATATTCTGTAGCAACAAAAATTGACTTTTATTGCACTCCTGTTTCTGAGACTGTAAATAATAAAAATTTTCTAATTTTAAGCTAAAACTCTGGATAAGCAAAAACGATAATGATCAGTTTTCTTTAGCTAATAATAGCTAACTTTAGCTAACCATTAGATAAAATTTTTAAAATCAGCTCAGATCTCAATATGTGTGACTTTATGAATTGAATGTGTGGTGCATAGCACACCAGTCAGCTGGAGCTCACAAATTCCTCACTCTAAAACATTAAGACCAGATATATATTAATGTTAAATTAACAGTGTATTGTCCATAGGTGTGCCAGGTATCTAACTGTAACATAAAGCATGATCATTTAATCCAATCAGATAAGAATTCAAAAATACACTATACTGCCAAAAGTATTCACTCACTCATCCAACTCATTGAATTCAGGTGTTCCAATCACTTCCATGGCCACAGGTGTATAAAATCCAGCACCTAGGCATGCAGAATGCTTCTACAAACATTTGTGAAAGAATGGGTCGCTCTCAGGAGCTCAGTGAATTCCAGCGTGGTACCGTGATAGGATGCCACCTGTGCAATAAGTCCAGTCGTGAAATTTCCACACTACTAAATATTCCACAGTCAACTGTTAGTGGTATTATAACAAAGTGGAAGTGATTGAGAACGACAG
>VUQI01028613.1:0-18212 GCA_015106735.1 Paratilapia polleni | reverse complement strand
AATTTTTCAGGAATACTTCAAACTAATCCTCCAGTCCTGTAATAAATTCCACCTTCATGGAGGTTTTCCTCTTACTTTAGAGTACTCTCTTTGATAAAAAGTGGGTGGACACAATAATAAGCCCCCTGTCAGTTTAACATGTAATTTGTCATACTCACAGGCAAGATCAAACTTCTGAGTCTTCGTTGTGGCGTGCAGTTATCTGTCTGTTACCCCTGACTTCATCAGCAGGTCTTACCCTCAGGAAATCTTCCATCCTGCTATATATAACCTTTAGAGCCAAAACATCCTTCCCTCTGCTGGGTGTTTCAGACAGACCCTGACAAGCATGTCTTCATTAAAGAGGTTTTTAACCCTAACACCTGTTACTGATGTAAGTCACTGTGCACAGACAAAAGAAATCCTCTAAAACTTCTCTTTGTAAGCTGTTCTTATCTCTGTGCTCCAGTGTTTCCTCATTCTGCTCACATTTTTCCCTTATCTGAACCTCATCAGGATTCCTACGTTCCACCATCCCTGCTGTATTTTTCCTGGGATGTTGCGCAAATCTCGTTCACTGAAAACTCAGCATTCCTTGTATTTTAACAAAAGTAAAATCAAATATTACACATGGCTCTGCGGCAGGTCCTGTCATGCCTCATTTCTGGACTCGATGTCAACTTGCTGAACCCGTGTTGGACTCTAACAGAAATCAATCAGAGCAGTTCTTTTCGTTTTGTTGTATTTTTGAATCGTTTGCTTTTTTCTCAAATTGATTTTTTTTTTTAGAGGATTGGAGATTGCAGATTTCCTTTTGTTGATGGTTGTTTGGTTTCTCGTTGTTCCACTTCTTCTTCTTCTTCTTCTTCTGTTTAAAATCAATATATTCTTGAAAAGGTCACCTTTGTCTCACACAAGAAGTGCTGTCAGGTTAGATGATATAATCTACCATGAATGCAGGCTTGAGTGCCTTGAAATTTTGGTGTGCTCTTCGGTGTGCCTCAAGTGAACAAACTGGTCTAGATGTTGTCTTGTGTTGACCTTTCCATCAGGATAATTGCACTTTTAATGTAAGATTTTCAGGTATAACAGAAGTGTTTTTCTCAGCTGCAGGTTCACACAAATCTTTCCCTTTGCCATAAGCAAATCATTTCTCCGTATTTTGAATGCCAGCACTTGGTTAGCCTGCAGCGATCGATCTGTAGCACGTCAGCCTGTTTCTAAACTGAGTCATTCAAACTCACCTGTTGTCAACACCTTTTTCCTTTCTACCACTTGTGTTGACAGATTTGCTTGTCACAGCCAAACATGACCCCAGAAGACCACAGAGGGTTTATCTCATTACCCATAACTCCCACGTACCTGCAGCACCTGTTCAGGCTGACATCATGTTCAGCTGTTCATCAGCTGTTCTCCCAGCTGTTATAATAAAGTTTAACATCCAGGCATCCAGAAGAGGATTTCCGAGGTTTGGTTAGAAGCCTCAACTTTGGACTAAACGAAGGTGAAAACTAAACAGCAGCAACGTTTGGAGGGTCGATGGAGTCGGGCTAGATGTGCTACCTGGTGGCTAGCTGCAGAGCTGTGGTCAGGCTGATATAAACACATTAGCACAGGAAGATGGAGGATGAGGGTTCAACTGTTCTCAGTTAAAGTTCATGTTGAGGGTCCCTGATGGGCAGAGACAAATGCCATCATATGACAGGAAGAAGAGCCTCATCCAGTAAGTTCATGCAGAACAAACTGTGGCTCTAATGTGTTGATGGAAAAAACAGAAAATCACCCCGTCTGAGAAATAGCTGAACTGAGGCTCTAACCTCCCCCGTCACCTCTGTTGTGTAATTATCCTCTTTATCTTCACATTCTTTCACTATCTCTCACTTTCAGTGTCTCTCCTCCTCCTCCTCTTCCTGCTCTTCATGCTGACTCCTCTTCGTCTGACCTGACATGTTCCTGCATGCATCCACAGGACTCTCCTGTGCTTCTCCCCATTGTTTTTCTCACCTTTAATGTTACACAAAGCAGAGATAATCGAAGGATCTACGTCTTTTTCCATGTCAGTCACTTTCAGCTGATGTTACATCAGTTGAATAATGTTCCTTTGGGAAATTATTGGTTTAAGAGAGAAAATCAGCAGCATCCACTGAAGATCACAAAGGAGATTATCAGAGAGACACTGAAACACAAAGAATCCTGACTTTAATTCAGGAGATCAGGCGATGGTAGAAACATAACTTTTTAAATCTTACTTTGAGGAAAAGTTCTCAGACTTTGTGTTACTGTTATCAGACAGGACTAATGAGTTTGTCCTCCCGAGACCTGTTTGGGATGCATGGGATGCAGCAGGTCTATGTTGAGCAGAATGAAGCATAAGGTGCCGAAAAGCCAAATGTAATGTTCCCATACGAGGATGCAGGGTCTCAGCAGGTTAAACTAGTGCATCCCAAAAAATAGAACAATGTGAAAAGGTTCATTTTTAAACTTGAAATGAAATTTTCTAATAATTTATGATCCTGGATTCCCGATTTTCAAAAACAAAAGAAAAATTACATGCAAAAAACGACCAGACCATGACACAGCCACCCTGAGGTCACCCGCGGATTTGTAAAGTCCCGCCCTGAACTGAGCGTTTTCACAGTCGCCATCTTAGATTATTGAGCAACAGGCTCAATTTCTCACAGACTTCTATACAATCAGATTTCTATTTACAGCCAGTGAAGTCGCCCTCTGCTGGACATTAGAGAGAATGCAGGTTCAAGGAGCTTTGGCATCGATGTCTTTTATATACATTTATAATTAGCTTTTAAGAGATAAAACCAACAGCAGCCTAACCTTTAAAAGGCCTCCCAGCAAACATCAGAATGTTGAAAAATCGTCGACTGACCGTTTTTTTCTCTATGTCTGGTCTTGGCTGAAAAAAAGTTTGAAAATGCAAGATTTGTTGGCACCAATATAGCTCACCAGGTTGAGCAGGCAACCCATATGCTACAAGGCTAATGCAGAAGGCCAGGGTTTGATTGTGCCCTGAGGCTGTTTGCAGCCTGTCTTTCTCCCAGCGTTCCTGTCTTCTCTCCACTGTCCTATGCTTTTAAAAAAAAGGAACTTAAAGTTTTGGCAGCGCTGAAAACAAAATGTGACCATTTGCTGGATGTCCTTCTTGAACTTTCCAGGACGGGGAAGGTTATGTAAAAAACTGATTTAGATGATCTAATGACCAGCAGGGGGCGACACTCAGAGGAGGCACTTCAGTATGAGCTTCACTTTTCAGACCCGGAACCAAAAATAGTTCGTAAATGTTCGAGACACAATGTGACCACTTGCTGAACGTCCTTGTTGAACGTTGCCTGGACGTCTTTATTGGACTTTCTCACAAGTTGTGTTCAAGAATCGTTTTATGACAAGAATTTCTGTCTAATATTGTAGGGTCTTTTCCCTAAAATATGAAGCGCCGTGAGGCGACTGCTGATGTGATTTGGTGCTATAGAATTAAAATTGAATTGAATAAAATAAAATAAAATAAAATAAAACAATTATTAGTTATCAATCAAATGTTGTTGGATTAGAGAAACAAAGACACCCAGCTGTTACTTTTCTGAGTTTGCCAGGTGTTAATCAGTGGAAATTTTGAAATGAGGTAAATGCCACAGGTAATATTTAAACCTCATCTTCTGCAGGCCGGCGTGTGTGTGTGTGTGTTTGTCTGTGTGGGGGAATAACCACGGCCGTCCCAAGGAAAAAGTCTGTTTAGATTAGAAATAAAAGATAGTGACAGACTGAAGAGAAGGTGAAAGTGTGTGTGTGTGTGCGTGTGCGTTTTACCGTTGGACCTGCAGAGGGAAGAGGAAGTTTATGGGAAATAACTCTAATAGCTCACAGCTGTCAACGGTGTTCTTGTTTCCCTGACGTTAAAACGTCCCGTATCTGCCGTACCGCCACGCTGAGGTCATGCACAGTATAAATGTGTGTAGGCAGGATCAGCACTGCTATAATTTATTATTTCTGCACATGAGAGAGAGAGTCTTTCCTTTCAAATGGCGACACTTGTTCAGGTGCAGAAAGATGAAATGTGTGATGAAGCGAGCTGTTCCTCCTGCTGCAGGCATGTGTTTGGGGGTCAGGGGTTCAAAGTTTTTCCTCCAGGTAAAACGAGGATTGTGTGTGGACTTGTTTTACGATCTGAAGTGGGAACAGAGAAACAGCAGAAGTATCAGACATCAGCTGAAAAAAGGCTTTAAAAAAACGCTTTAGGCGGGATTTCCTGTCAGAAAGGCAGACGCCACTTCTACACCTCACCTGAGGACGGTCCACAGGTCTGAGCGCGTCAATAGATTGTAACTTAAAAAAATTAGACCTCCCCCAACCCAATTACTCCCACCCCACCCCAAAACACCATCAATTAGCAACACTCACTAACATTAGCTTAGAAATGGAGTTCAGTAATCAGTGACGTCACCAAACGGCCGTGGACAAATGTGGTTGTGCCAGTTTAGACCAAAACTTAAAGTTGCACCTACATGTTTTGTGTGTGTGTGTGTGTGGGGGGTGCATGTAGTTTTTATCCTGTGTCACACGAGTCTGCAGGTGTATTTTCAGGTTGAATATTTGATGAGAAAAGTCATTTTTTATCTTCTTGTGTAAGAGTGATGAAAAGATGTGGGACGTGTTTTTCACACCGCCGTCTTTTCTTTTTCTCAAACTGTTTGTAATCTGCGGTCACATCAGTTTAGATATACTTGAAATGGTTTTATTGTGTGTGCCCCTGAGCGTCTCTGACCCCACAGCGAGAAGCCAGGAGCGGAACTCTAATCTGTGTCGGCATCACGCGGTGAAGCCCCGGGGCGCTCTCACCTCAGAGTGTGTTTGTGTGTGATCGGGAGTGATAAGGAGTTAAATGCTACCAGCTGCAGCCTTTTTGATGGTGAGTGACAGTTTGATGTGTGGGCTCATGTAGAAGACACGAATAGCTCCGGCAAGTTTCATGTGATGTTTTAGCAGTTTTGCATGTAGGAACTCCGGCCTCATTAACATATGCACATCTGCACTGACATCTGACTTCACACAAGTTTAAATGACATGATAAACCTGTAACTAATGCCCCTGTGACCCCTTCAGCCTCCTAAGGTGGATGTTGTAGGTGTAAAACAGGACCCTTATGTCCTCGTGGCCACATCCAGAGAATCATGGACCGCCACTGAAGGGCACCTCATGGCTAAACACAGATGGCATCTGATGAAACAGCATTACAGGACACCCCAGGATGAGATGCCTTTTCAGCCCAGCAGCACCCTCGTAGGGATGTTCCTGGCAACTAGTTTAAATAAGAGAAAAAAATCAGACTAGTCAAGCAGTCCAAAAGACAGAAAAGCCTAAAAAACATCCAAAACTGAGAAAAGTTTAATGGGTGCAGTTAAACGTTGTTTATTTAATGTGAATCACATGCCTCGTCAGTCGAGTCGTGTTGTAAATGTTGCTGAAATGTGTGATACGCTGCACAGAGCGAGAGGGCAGCCATCTGTCAGAGCTGGCAGAGCATCGTAACGTCTTTGAACCAACAGGTAACTGCTGATGCGTATTAATAAAATCATTTGTTTATCTGACTAGCATCTCTGGTGCTGACTAGTAAGAGCAGCAACGTTTAAACATCAACTGTAGTCGACTAGTCACGGACATCCCAGTGCTCAGTAACATCCAATCAAAACCTAGAATTTCACTGAGCACCAAAACTGGAGCTCAGACTTCTTGGACGGCCTGTTAGTCCAATTAATCGCACAGCAGCCATATTATTGGTCAGATAACTGCCAGATAATGCAGTTATCTCCAAAAACAGCACAAACACGGGCCAGAGGTCCAGTTCAGGGACTCCAATTAGTTGAGATGAAGCCTAGCAGACAGCTAGGCTTCATCTCTTCATCTCTTCACTGCTGTGCAGTTAATTGCACTAACAGACTGTCCAAGAAATTCTGGTGTTTTGTTAGTTTGGTACTTAATGCTAAGTAGCAGGTATGTGTCTGTGTGATGCACCTGAGCCACAGGCGTAACAACTCTGTGATGGGCCCCAGGGGGCAGATATGTTTTGGGGCCCTTAGTTGTACCAGAGCAAACACAGACTTTCATATTGTCTATCTGTCTCTCTCTCTCTCACACACACAACTTTACAGCAGCTAACTGCTGCTGTAAAGTTGGACATTTTAACATGGGAGTCTATGGGGACTGACTCACTGCTGGAGTCTCTAGTGGGCAGCCCTGGATTACAGTTGGATTACTGCTTGACCAACACATAAGAAATGCTTAGGAAACTGCCCAAAAATCAGCGTGTTTTTAAGTTTTCATCAGTTTTCTTTATTTTTTTTTATATAATCAGGTACATAACAAAGGGCTAGTAGCTAACTGAACTTCTTTTAATGGCACCAGTTTGACAAAATGTAAATAAATCCAAACAAATGTGTGACGTAGCGCTGAGTGGTCATAACATCAAAACCCTCCAAAATATTAGATAATTTATTGCGATTGGCTCTGGTCTGAAAACACAATTTTATTTGAACAGGAAGGGGGCCAGCAAATAAAACACAGCTTTCAGATTTGTGTGGTTTACAGACCAATAAAATGCATCAGATGAAAGATAAACTCAGAGGTTCATGTGAATATAAAAAGCAAGGTGAGCAGTCGGGCTGTATACAGCATTCTTACAGCAGTTCAGATCAGTGTGGATGTACAACAACTCCAAGATTAATCAAATGTTTACAAGTGTTTTTCTGTAAAGGGGAAAGTGAGTGGATCCACGTTGTTAGTAGCAACAGCTGTGGCGGTGTCTCATTTTTGGGTAAACAGAGGGTAATGAGAGCCGAGCTGCTCGGCCTCTGCCTCTTCACCGCCATAAAGTTTATTAGGGGGTGGACGCCGTAAAAATGGTTTCACCACAGAGACACAGAAATGTTTGATGGGGAGGCGTGATGAGCTCTGATAGCAGCAATGGACATCAGCCGGAGGATTCACCACCAGAGTTTGGACATGTGGAGATACAGACATCCAAACTGTACGTGACACAGAGACCTGAAAATCTGTGTCCAGTACAGTGACACAGATTAAAACAGAAAACTAAATAGCAGCAAAGTTAAAACTGTTTCAGTTTTAAGGGATAAAAAAAGATGAAGTTGCAAAGTGAAGTAGATGTGCAGTCATGTGATTGGACCTGCTTGAAGTGAAAGACAATAATGGAAAAAAATCCAGATTTTAAACATGATTTTACTCCATATGTTCAGAAAAGAATCACTCTTTGGCTGAGTAAGATTTCAGTGTGGACGTTAAGCTCAGGATCAGGACTTTTTACAGCGAGTAATCCAAACCTCGCAGCAGCATATTAATGACTAACCTCGTGCTGTGGATGGATCATCTCAGCCGTTCTCTTGGCTGAAGTTTGGTCCACTTTCAGTGTCTTCTTCCTGCCATGTGACGGCGTTTGTCTCTGCCCGTCAGGGACCCCCACCATGAACTTTTATTGAGAACAATTTAACCCTCCAAACTTTGCTGCTGTTTAGTTTTCTGTCTTAATTTGAACTGAACGTTTTAGTTTTTTTCCTGCTAACCTTTTACCTAAACCTCGTAAATCCTCTTTATCGTAACACCTGGGAGAACAGAGTTAGCAGAGCGTATAATGTTTTCACTTCGGTGTAAAATAAGAACCTGAAACAAATTTCATTAGCTAACAACAGGTCGTTGTGCTTTTTGTCAAGGGGAATAATTACACCTTTTCTTATTTTCTGTCAATGAAAAATGTTGGATTTTCATATTAAACATCAAAATAATGAGGTAAGCTCAAGCTTAAGACTGCTGTCTTACTAAGTACTGTACAGCTCACAAAGACAGGGTCATGCCCCTCTGCAAGCTTCTGGAAGGTGGCCAATCAGAAGAAAGTGGTCTTTTTTTGGGAGGGGCCCTTAAAGAGACAGGAGCTAAAACAGTTTGTTTGAGACAGAGGAATGAGGAGCTGCAAAAGAACCAGTATAAGATATATACAGATTTTATTTGATTTTTTTTTTTTTTTTTTTTGCTGTGCATCATGCAAAGCTGCTCTAGTAGAGTCTAACACTAAAAATACTGGAAATGAGCAGAACTGTTTCTTCTTTAAACGTAATGCATGCCCAAAAACACTGTTTTCTACCTAAATGAGTGTAAAACTATTCAGCTGGAAGCACAAGGAGCGTTTTTATGACTGAGGCCTGGTGGCTGACGGCTCTCTGCGAGCCCTGTTAATGAGGAACAACATCCTCGTCTGTTATCACCCAGGTCAAATGTTCACCTGGCAGCCAGTCAGAGGCCTCGGCAGAGCAGGATGTCGAGGACAGCGAGCCTGAACTTATGTAACCTGTCAAGTAACTAATTTTTTAATCTCTTTTTAATTTTTGATTTCTTAACATGCTTTCAACAGTTGTTATCAGCACTGACATATCAATATCAAGCATGTTTTGTGCCTCCTGGCAACAGTCGGTGTGTTTGAGAAGAGGCACCTACGATCACCAGTGACAACGTGACGATCTGAGAGGGGTGGCGGCCATTTCAGGACATGTTTTATCTCTTCTAAACAAAATGGCGGCGAGAGAAATAGCACAGTGTTGACCTTGAACAAATCCCTCAGGCTGGAAGCTGAAGGCTGCGGGCAGCTTTACTCTGAAACCAACAAGTCCAAGTTTTCAACCACGGGCTGAACATTTAATTTTTTTCTTGGCGTAACGACTCAGCGATGTTGCGTTAAAATATTTGTACTCAATGAAAGATGTTTACTGCATCATCTCTGTCAACAGAGGAAATAATTAGTGCAAATAAAAGGAAAAGACAACAAAGTGAGCAAATAACTCTCAGCCTCCCGCCGGCGTCCATAAACGTTCAGGGAATCGTCACTTGTAGCAGCTCATGCAGACTTATACAGCCGCGTGTTTATGGGCCATTTTACCATAAACTTTCATTTACAATATACTTACTGCCCCTAATACGCCCCTGTATTGGCCACATTGATTGTGGATAAACAGTGGAGTCGTAAAGGAGCAGTGCAGGAACGGTAGTGCGCTGTAAAGGGAAGATAATACTGAAGACATTACGGGGACTACTGGTATTCCCCAGAAACAGCTCCGTAAAACACATCAGATATTCTCAGTGAGGTCTGAAGTGTGTGTGACCGAGTGTGTGTGTTATTCTGTTTCTATGACTGGCCGTTCACTTCAGGCTGTGAGCAAATACTGAAAAACACACAATGATATAAAACAAGACACCGCATTAAGACGTACAATAAAAATTATGTTTAATTTTATACTTAATAATTGTCAAAATGCAAACTGTCCCACTGCTTTTACACATTGTGTTTCAACAGCAAAATACACAATGATATAAAACACGAGACATAAAAAACAAAATTACGTGCAATTTATTACAAAGAATAACTGAATGTGTCAAAGTGTCAGTTATATTTCATCAGACACTTTCAATAAATAAATTTAGAAAATACAGACAATGAAAAAAATAAAGATAATAAGATGATTTCAAGATAAAACAAAATTTTTAAAAATGTATAAATATATACAATGTAAATGTATATATAAACACATCTGACCTACCTGATAGCACACTGCTTTTAGACATTCAGAAGTGGTGACTAAAGTCAGGAAAACACACAATGAATATCAGCATGAATGAAATATTTTTTTAAATAAATAAAAAATGTATAAATAAAAATTATCATAATACCATTAAAATAGTAGAAAAATACAAACATAAATATAATAAGAAAATAAATAAGATGCTTTCAAGGCAAATTAAAATTTAGAATTAAAAAAAATTTTAAATTAATATTTCTGATCTACCTAATAGCATAAGCTATTGCTTTTACACATTAGATTTCATCAGAAAAGCACAGTTATTTAAAAATAAAATACCATTTGAAAATATACATTCATCTGTTTTCTTCCATTTATCCCATTCAGAGTCACTGTTGGGCTGGAGCCTGTCCCAGCTGTCACAGGGCA
Source organism: Paratilapia polleni (assembly GCA_015106735.1). Taxonomy (NCBI): domain Eukaryota; kingdom Metazoa; phylum Chordata; class Actinopteri; order Cichliformes; family Cichlidae; genus Paratilapia; species Paratilapia polleni. The sequence continues at coordinate 8,220 of VUQI01028613.1, read as the reverse complement.
GCCCAGATGTGTTCCAGCAGCAGCATATTCAGCTGAAACGAGGAGGTTTATGAAGAGCGATTGCAGTCTATCAGTCAGACACGTTATTGTCTCCAATTACAGCTCATCGTATAGTAAATGGCTGCAGCCCCATTAGCCTACATCAGATAGACCACACACACACACACTTAAGTGTGTTCCCTTATCTGCTGAACAATTTCAATTAAGTGAGGTTTGTATTATTGTTGTGTCTACATGATTCACAGTCATTTATTAGCATTTTACTGCCTTTAAGGTGAGAGTTATATACACTGCGAGCAGCGTGCCAGCACTGTTTTTATAGGAGACCGAAAATTATTACAGTTATAAAAAAAATTATAGTTTATGATTTGATGTAAGATTAAACTACTACAAAATTTACAAAATAAACCTCGAAAATCAAACAGTGAACAAAAATATGTGGACTGATGTGGTCTACTCTTATCACAATCATAAAGACAATAGCAAAATTACAGTAAAGATCATTTCAAATGGAAAAAAAGAACAAAAAATAAGATAAGACAGCCTCACATCCATCCATTTTCTGTCCATTCTTTATTTGGGTCCAGGTGATGGGGGCACATATAAAACAAACAAAATTAGGCCTATAAATAGTGGAAATTCTAATTCTAAATTCTAACATATATATATAAAAATGTGAGAAGATTTTAAAAATGTTTTATGCTTGAGGAGTGGCTCTAAGATCGATGTATATGTCATAAAGAACATTTTATATTCAAATGACGTCCATCAATCATTTACAATCAAAATAAAACCCTTTACTCTCATTCAGAGTGCATTTGGAGTAAAAAAAAAAAACTGGAGTGTAAAACATGATCTTTGGTGTAAAAAGTCACTCCCTTATATATCATGACTGCAGTTTTTATATTTTTAGTCTCTGAGGCTTTTGGCTCCATATAATTCCCACAGCGGAGTTCTGCCTTGTGTACTTTAGCTGTCTGCTGCTGTGGGAAACAGGAAGAAGCTCCTGTCAGAAAGGACAATGCACTGCATTCAGGACCGAAGTCATAAATATCATAAAGCAGTGAATAAATAACACGACTAAGAAAATGGAGGTCAGGTCGATTTCAGACTGCTGATGCATGTTATTGCTTGGTACCTTGTCATATTGTGTCGTATCATAACGGTGGAGTAAATAAATTCATTCAGTAAACAAGACAGCAATTTTAATTTATTTAAAAGCAGTAAAGTAAAGATGGACCACCACATAAAGTACATACTCATAATGATAATGATGATTCTACTGCAGTCAGCCTCTGAACTCTTTGTGCACTTTTACCTGCAGTTTATAACCTAGTTTAACTGCAGGTTAGTGTGTGTCCGCCCGCCTCACCTTTCCCCCTCATTAACCTTCGTCCTGTTGATAGCGTCGGAGGTTTCAACACAGCATTGCAGAATCCTGATTCCTCTCCAAGTTCATGTTTGGCAACAGCCAAAGAAACACAGATAGGCCTGGAGAACCACAACACACCGAACTGCATATCTTTTAACTCACGTTTCAACATCCCCACAAACATTTCAACATGGAAATAAATCTTCTAGTCATTTTTAAAGCACAAATGTTAACCTCTTCCTGGTGCCAGCTTTTCTGGTGTGCGGATTTTATGGTTTTCATTGTTTAATCAGTTTGAAGTGTTTACAAGTGACATTTGAACATCTGGACAGTGAGAAACTGCAGCGTAAACGTCACTGTTTCCTGACATTATATGGGCAAAGTGATTAGCTGATTAATTGACACTATTATTAGCAGATTAACAGACAATAAAAATGATTAGTTTTGTTTTTATCATAATTCAGATGTAGTCAGACAAATCATAATTTTATAATACAGTTCAATATTTATTTTTCTTTTCATCCCATATTTTTCATCTCATAATTGTGGCTTTTTAAAAAATGTCCAATTTAGATTTAGTCAGACTGACACCTTTTCTCCATAATTTCCACTTTAAAAAAATACTGACTTACTCAAGTATTTTTTTTTTTTTTTTACTTTTCCTTTCTACAGTGAGGTCCTGTCCTACAAAAACCTGCCAATGATTTCATTTCAAGAAACTTTCACATCCTCACTGTTCACAATGATGTCTGTCGTTCACAATTAATCAAGACTGTGCAGATGGTATAATATTAAAATATCAATAAATGCCATCAAAATCATTAATGGATTTTCTCAGGGAACTTTACCAACACATCATTATACAGGGCTGTTATAATTACAGACATAAACATGAACTATTTAATTACTGGACATTTTTCTGTAATATGTCAGGTTTTTATATTTTTTCAGGTAGGCCTACAATAATTAAATAAATGAAAGCTGTGTAAATTTATAATGAGTGACTTTTATGTCATAATTTTTTAAAATGTACTGTATAATTTATGATGTTTTTATCTCATGATTTTCATTATTTTTCTCATGAGTTACATTCAGTTTAACGTTTAGATTTTTATCTTACAATTTTACTACGCTGTTTAAGATTGTTTTTAATCCTTTAAATCTCATAATTTTGGCTGTCTTTTTCATAGGTTCGACTGTTTTTCACATAATTGAGATTTAGTCAAACATATGATTTTTTTCCCCATAAGTTTAATTATCACAATTGTAGCATTTTTTTTTTTCTTTTTTTATTTATACTGGCTGGCATGGGCAAGGTTTTATCCTACCAAACTATGACCTGCATTCATGAAACCATTCATCCAGCTAACACTTTAAGCTCTTAACATAATTGGTCTGACTTTTAAAAGCAATTGAGACCAAACATTTGATTCAAAACTGTACTGTGACCCATGTTTTCTTTTGGGGATGTTTGCAGTATATGTAAGTAAAGAAAAATGCAGATTTATTTTATTATCTAAGAGTTTCAGCTCTGTGTTTCTTCCTCTTCCCCTGCAGGCTGTTAAACGCAGTAGTCAGTAGTTAACCAATGAAAAAGTAAAAGGAAGTCATGGGGCACTCAGAGTTCATCACCCCTTATATAATTTTATACGATACTCATGTCCTCGTTATAACCCCAATCATGTTACGAGTTTATATCTGTGAGAGAGCTGCAATCACAGAAATCATCACATTTTGTTGTTGGTCTACCTGCAGCTGCTGAGGTTTCGGCTTCCTGTGAATCATTTTTTCGAGTGTTTGCGGAGCTCATGCCTTCCAGACTCTAGTCCTGCACAGACTTTAGATTCATATCAGCAAAAAGAGAAAGACAGAAGGGCAAACAGAAAACTACTCTTTAAACACCACAGCATCCTTCTTAGTTATCTTTTAACAGGCGCAATGCCTGATGTATAGTTTAGATTTTGAGGATGAAACCAATTTGAAACTAACTTAATGTGCAATACCTCTGACTGCCACTGTATGCTGGCTAAAGCATACCTTCCTGCATCAGCTATTTGGCTCTAAATGGGGCTATAATTTACAAAATTAGCTTCATGTTTTGTTCAATAAGATTTCGAACTAGTGACTAAGGCAATTAACTCATCAGCACAGTGTTTACTGAGGTCATAGATCAAGTGATAAGCAGGGTCTCATAGTTTCTCATAGACTTCTATACAGTCAGACTTGTTTTCCTCCCTGCTGGTCATTAGAAAGAATGCAGGTTTTAGGCACTTCGACACTGGTTCACTGTTCAGACCCAGAGCATATGTCCCCCAGTTAACAATAGATGTTTGGCCCAAATTTAGCTCTACTAGCATTTTTTTGGCCACACTGCGCCTCAACTGTCAGTGTTGACTTGGGGTGAGTCTGGCTACCAGAAGTCAGAAACAGGTGTACTATATATGAGCCAGATGTCAAGTGGGTCCTGATACTTGGGCCACATCAGTATCACCTTGTATCTGCACTAATCCATGTCAAGCATAGTTTATGACTTTTAGGATACGGCTGGTCCACATGGCATTTGCTGGTGCATTAACTTCCCCATAAGTGCCAAAAACAGCCCAGATTAGATCCACATGTCTGCTGTCCGGACCATCTTTATGTAAAAAGCATTAAATACACTCATAAAAAAAATGTACTAGAAAACAACAAGTGTGGATGCCAAGAAAGAGACCCTCCATTAGTCCTGACCCTGATCAGTGACAAGCCGCCAACATCTGAAGTTCAAGAACAAACACGCTCATTAACGCCATCAAAGCGGCCCAGCCCACTGTGCAAGGTCATCAATTAGTTGATTTATGTATGTTTTCATATTTGATTAGCTCACTCACTGATATACATCAAAGCAGCCCCTCCCTGCTGTGAATCAGTCAGCGGGGCTCCACAGGTTTGGAGCTCTGTTTGACCAGTTGACAGATCAGCTGTGGCTGAAACAGTTGATCTGACTGTGAAGTCGACATTACCCAGGTTGTGGGGACCAAAAATCCCTCTATCCAAGAAAAGCCAGGCTATTCTCATTTCCTGGGCATCACGTACTGTTGTTTTTTTCTAACAAAAACAGAAGTTCATGTGCATCCACAAGCTTCCACATGCGTTGAGTTGCAAGTGAGACCCGTGGTTTGCTACACCTTTAACCCTGGACACCTTGTGCGTATCGCTGTGATGCAGGTGGCATCATAAAGGCAGGATTCGATGGCCTGGGATCAAAACACACTGGAAAAGCTGGATTGGTGGAACCGTCACAAGTTTTAAAAACTTCTGCTACAGAAAAAGTGACAAAAACGTGACAAAAACGTGACAAAAACGTGACGATGTGTGTGAGTCACTGTTTGCCTTATAATAACATCATAATTTGACCTTTTGTACATTTTCTTTAGTGACATTTTAATGACACTATTAACCTGCACCTTACTACACACACAAACCTCTGTTCACCTGGAGAGGAGGAGGGGGGGAGGCTAAAGGTCATGACCCTGAGATGACCGAGAAGGATTCACACCTCCGAGCTGCTGCATGCTGAAAATGCAAATTCTCCTAAAGTGTGCTAATGTCCCGCTCTTCCTGCCCCCTTCCCCACAGCATTGTTTACCCAGACTGCACCTGCAACTGAGCGTGACTTTTAACGCCAGGACCAGTCGAAGGAGAGACGGAGGGAGAGGAAGAAGGAAAGCAGACTGGCAAGAAAAGTCTTCTCATTGAGACTGAGTGGCCAGTTTATTAGGCACATGCAGCGAGCCATTCCTAATATTTTGTCCATTCTATCGTAACATTTTTTTCTTTACATTTTCCTGCATAATTCACAGACTACTTAATCTAACTCAGCATCTTTTGGTGTAACACACAATAATGTTCAGTAATATTATATATGATATAGTTATATTAATAAGAACAATATTCAGTTTAATACCAAAAGTCAGAGTCATTTAGAGGCATTTATAAGCACAATGGGGCAACTGTAACACTAAAGAGGAGTCATATCTCAAATACAAGCAAACTGTAAAATAATCATGTTACTATGTGAATTATTGTGCAGTTTTTGCTTCTAATCGGGGTGTTAGCACTGTGGTGTTAGAGGGATGGACATGGTCAGCAACAACACTCAGAGAGGCTGTGGGGTTTAAATGATGCTCAGGTGGTACTAAGGGGTAGAAAATATCCCCCACACCATTACACCACCACCAGCAGCCTGGGGGTCTGTGGGGATTGACTCAATTATGGAGCCGCCCTTATGTGGACACTGGAGGAACTGCAGCATTTGGCTTCATTGTCCAGCTCCAGAGGTTACACCATTTTTCAAATGTAATTTAAACTGAATGATGTAAGTTTAAAGCCACAGTCATCTAAACTTCAGAGAGAGGAAGATGAACATTGTACATCAGAAAATGTACTTTTATACCTTTAAAAATAATCTGTTTCTGTTCAACACTTCTGTCATCAGTAAAAAGCACCTTCTCCTTTTATAAGGATAAGAAGAGACTCCTACTGAGCATGTGCAGAGTAAGTTTCAGCACTCTATTTCTGATTGGATGAATTGAGGGTGTTACAGCTACCCCCGATCTCCCCTACTTTTATTTAAGTAAAAGCACTTTAAAGATGCTACTTAACTGAACATATGTTAGTATATAATCAGGAATGTACATTACATATTAAATGTAAATTGGATGTTAAAGCAACATGTTAAGTATTCATATAGGACTATTAAACATAATAGCTAAACATTTATTATGCAAAGTGCATTTTAGATATTATATATGACGGTATGAGAGGTTTTCATAGCATACTACAGAAAGACATACAGAGATTCCTTTATTCATTAGTAAGATGATGATAACTGTGTTGGACTGGTCTAGGACTGCTCGGTGATATCCGTGTCACCGTTGAAGTTTTCTGCAGAAATGAGCGTCCTCGTTTTACGAGCCTCGGGCTGTAAAGGTTAATCATTTTAAAAACACACACACTGTCATGCACAGAGAGCAGCGTACAGTTGGCGAGGTGTCGTGGTTCTCATGGCTTTATGGCGAAAATGTGTGTCCATAAAACACCGCGGGTAAATACAGGAATGCTGTCAACGGCGAGCTGATGAATGGTTATTTGAAAAAAAGGGTGTTTGGTAATGAGCTCAGCGGTGGGAAAAACACAACATTGTCTCTCTTTAGTTCACTCAGTTTATTAAAAAGCTGCATCAGTGGGATTCCTTCCTGTTTCTTGGCAGTTTGTACCCTGATTATACACCAGGATGGTGACAGAAAGTTCATCAAAGCTGAGATCAGCTTAGAAAAATGTAACAGATTTATTTCTGTGATGGATTCTTAGGTAAAGGTCAGTCTTTTAGGGGTACCTGACCTCTGTCTGTGGATGGTGTTGGGTGTTTAGCGGGGGCTTTGTCAAACTCTGTGCAAGATCAGAAACTTCAGACTTGGACCATGCCTGCTGTAATGTGTGCGTTCTCCAGAATAACTGCATTTGTATTTCACAGTATTAATTTCTGTGGGAGGCCGTTTTAAGTTTGATGTAGCTTCCAGGTCTAACCTGCATTCTTTCTAATGTCCAGCAGGGGGCGACTCCTCTGATTGTAAACAGAAGTCTGACTGTACAGAAGTCTATGAGAAAATAAGCCTACTTCTTACATGATCTGTGAGCTCAGTAAACACCGTCATGATGAGTTCATGGTCTCAGTCGATGCTTTTCAAGTCTTATTGAGTAAAACATGATGCTCATTTTATAAATTTTGGTCCCATTAGAGTAAAAAAATGACCATAAAACAGGTGATGATTTAGGGCGGGGCTACATTGTGATTGACAGGCTGCTAGCTTATGAAATATAAAGATGGTTTATACAGTTTGTGCTCGACACCATATTCAGTTATTTCATTTTTTTCACAGAAATCAGAGTTTTCTTTTGGTTTGTTGGACAGATAAAATACTACAGTTCCCATGAGCCTCAGCTGCTGGTAAAACCAATTAGCAGTACTGAAACTGCTTCTGTTTTTCAGTTCTTGAGAATTCATCCAAAATCCCATGGTCCTGTTGTTTTCCATTTCCTGAGCCTTCTGTGTTCACCTGTGTTCAGCTGTATCGTTGCTCCGTCCATCCTGTTGGAAATTTTGCAGTAACTGACAAAAAACTTCCTGAATGTACTTAAATGTCTTTATTCTAAATGAAGAGAAATAATTTGCATTATAGGTTTATAGGTTATTAGGGAATAGTTTCAGTGGTCCAGCCCAAAAAACAGGATTTTTAAAAATGTTTTAATTTGATGCTAACAGTAAAATTGTCATTTAATGGTTTATCTGTTACTCTGGTGTATGTCAGGCCATGGGTGGTGAAAGCTCAATAAGTGTTATTTTATTGTATATGTAGTGGTGTGAAAAAGTGTTTGCCCCCTTCCTGATTTCTTAGTTTTTTGCATGTTTGTCACACTTAAATGTTTCAGATCATCAAACTAATTTTAATATTAGACAAAGATAACCTGAGTAAATACAAAATGCAGTTTTAAATGATGATTTCATTTATTAAGGGAAAAAAGATATCCAAACCTACCTGGCCCTCTATGACAAAGTAATTGCCCCCTAAACCTAATAACTGGTTTGCCACCCTTGGCAGCAACAACTGCATCAAGCATTTGTGATAACTGCCAATGAGTCTTTCACATCACTGTGGAGGAATTTTGGCCCACACTTCTTTGCAGAATTGTTGTAATTCAGCCACATTGGAGGGTTTTCCAGCATGAACGGTCTGTTTAAGGTCATGCCAAAGCATCTCAGTCAGATTTATATCCAGACTTTGACTAGACCACTCCAAAACCTTCAT
>VUQI01028611.1:0-13441 GCA_015106735.1 Paratilapia polleni | reverse complement strand
GCTCAGGGAGGGGCAGCCATCTGCTGCGACCGGTTGGGGATGAAGGGAAACAGAAGAGAGCAGAGGGAGACAGGACAAAAAGCACACCTATGGGAGAGAGACAGTTAATAATAGCTAATGATTAAATGCAAGTGGTGTATAAACACATGGAGAGTGAAAGGAAGTGAGGAAGAGGAAGTGCTCAGTGCATCATGGGAAGCCCCCAGCAGCCTAAGCCTATTGCATCTTAACTAAGGGATGGTTCAGGGTCACCTGATCCAGCCCTAACTATAAGCTCTATCAAAAAGGAAAGTTTGAAGCCTAATCTTAAAAGTAGAGGGTGTCTGTCTCCCGAATCCAAACTGGGAGCTGGTTCCACAGGAGAGGGGCCTGAAAGCTGAAGGCTCTTCCTCCCATTCTACTTTTAAATACCCTAGGAACCACAAGTAAGCCTGCAGTCTGAGAGCGAAGTGCTCTATTGGGATAATATGGTACTATGAGGTCTTTAAGATATGATGGGGCCTGATTGTCAGTTTATCCTAGTTTATATCCTAGTTTATCCTGAGTGAAGTATCTCTGTGGCAGTCATAGTAAGAGCTGTTCGAATTCACTGAATACTAAGGAAAGGTAATTCAGTGATTTCTTTAGTACCTGCTTTTGCATAGGATACACTGGAGGGTCCTTATTAAAGGAAAGGAGATAACGCAGTCCCACAGTGTAAAGTGACACCCCATCCAATCATTCACGAAAACTGACAAGTGATGCAGATGCCACACCTTGCTAAAATAACAATATGTTTTAAATATTTAATTTGTTAAACCCACAGGTGACCTCTGAATGTTAGACAGATTTGTTAAAATCTGTTAGTTATGAAGTTGTTGATTTGTGTTAGGCACTTTATAACATGGGTTTAGAAAAGTGCTCTCCATATAAAGACGATTAGCTTTACCGAAATGATCAATATGAAGTGAAGGTTGCAGTGTAACTCAATTACACAGTCTGTTTATGTCTTTGTTTTGGGTGTTGCTGTATCGCCAGCGTTTAGGATCCACATCAACATCTGCTGTCACATCATGAAGCAGACTAGTGAGTGCAGTCAGATTCTCTGAGAAGCAAGGTTCTCTTTTCCTAAGTCCTTATGAATTCTTATTCACATCTTTCGTGATTTCAATGCTCACGTGGGCAACAACAGTGTGACCTGGAGGGGTGTGACTGGGAGGAATGGCCTGCCCAATCTGAACCCAAGCAGTGTTTTGCTGTTGAACTTCTGTGCTAACCACAGTTTGTCCATAACAAACACCATGTTCCAGCATAAGGGTGTCCATAAGTGCACTTAGCACCAGGATGCCCTAGGTCGCAGGTCAATGATCGATTCTGTAACCAACCTGTGGCCGTATGTTTTGGACACTCTTGTAAAGAAAGGAGAGGGTGAGTTCGCATTGCTAGTAGTATGTCAGACCCGTTCCCTGGAGTATGGGGTGACTGGCATACTGGTACAGGCCCTATATAACCATAGCGAGAGCTTGGTTCGCATTGCTGGTAGTAAGTCAGACCCATTGTCACCAATTCTGCCCTTTGTCAGAATCAACTGCCCTTTGTCACTGATTCTGTTCATAACTTTTATGGATAGAATTTCCTGGTGCAGCCAAGCGGCGGAGGGTTTCCGCTTTTTTGGCCTCACGACCATGTCTCTGCTCTTTGCAGATGATGTGGTTCTTCTGGCATCATCAGGTGGTGACCTCCAGCGCGCACTAGGGCAATGTGCAGCCAAATGTGAAGGGATGAGTACCTCCGAGACTGAGACCATGGTCCTCAACCGAAAAAAGGGTGGAGTGTTCACCACTGGTCAGTGACAAGTTGCTGCCCCAAGTAGAGGAGTTTAAGTGTCACAGGGTCTTGTTCACAAATGAAGGGAGAGAGGAGTGGGAGATTGACAGATAGACTGACGTAGCATCAAAGAGAGAGCTGAGTGTGAAAGCAAAGCTGTAGATTTAACGGTCGATCTACATTCCTACCCTCACCTATGGCCATGAGCTCTGGGTAGTGACCGAAAGAATGACATCACAGTTACAAGTGACAGAAGTCCAAAGGGTGGCTGGGCTTTCCCTTAATGATAGGGTGGGGAGCTTGGTCATTCACGAGGGACTCAGAGTAGAGCCGCTATGCCTCAACACCAGTTGAGGTGATTTGGGAATCTGACAGGGTGCCTCCTGGACATCTACTAGGTGAGGTGTTTCTGGCACCTCCTACCAGGAGGTTTGAAACTTTAAAAAAATAAGCTAGTAAACTGACAGTTAAGACTAAGGCCTCAATCATACGGCCTAGAGACAAGTCTGCAAATTCCTGGCAACCTCTGGCCACTAGGCAAAAAAATGTGTGTTCCCCGACCAGTTGGTGTTGCCAGGTGAAATCACTTGCTGCACTTGTGATTGGTTTGGTAACTAGCAGATTGCAGCTGTCACCCGTAGTTTGTATGAAAGACACCAAACTCTATGCAAATGCTCGCAAACTACTCATTAGTTAGAGCATTAGTGAAACTTGACACAAGTCTCCCATGCAAACTTTATCAACCTGACAAAAGCAATCGCAGTGAGGTTTTTGGTGCAGCACCGTATACCTCTTTGCAACCAACTTCACCTAGCAACTGCCAGCAATCACTCGCCAAATGGTCGGGGAACACACAAGAAACCAGTTTGAGATGATTTGAGCTTTGTGATGTAGTGTATTATCCTGCTGGAAACAGATGGACATGGACAGCAACAATACTCAGATAGGCCATGGAATTTAAACAATTATCAGTTAGTACTGAGGAACCCAGAGTGTGTCAACAAAATAGCCCTCACACCATTACACTACTACAAACAGCCTGAACTGTTGCACAAGGCAGGATGGATCCATCCATTCAGGTTGTTTAACCCAAATTCCAACCCTACCATCCGAATGTCGCAGCAGAAATCAAGACTAAGGCAACATTTTTCCAGTCTTGTATTGTCCAATTTTGGTGAGTCCGTGCAAAATGTAGCCTCAGTTTCCTCTTCTTAGCTGACAGGAGTGGCATCCATTGTGGTCTTCTGCTGCTGTAGCCCATTTTCAAGATTTGTTGTGTTTTACATTCAGAGATGCTCTTCTACATACATTGGTTGTTACGACTGGTTATTTGAGTTACTGTTTCCTATCAGCTTCAAGCAGTCTGGCCATTCTCCTCTGGCCTCTGGCATTTTCTCCCAGAGAACTGCCACTCACTGGATAATTTCTCCTTTTAGGACCATCTCTAGGGTTTACAGGGTTTCTTTGTAAACTCAAGAGATGGTTGTGTGGGAAAATCCCAGTAGAACAGCAGTTTGTGAAATACTCAGACTAGATCGTCTGGCATCAACAACCATGACATGTTCAAAGTAATTTAAGTCACCTTTCTTCCCCATTCTGATGCTCAGTTTGAACTTCAGCAGGTCGTCTTGACTGTGTCTATATGCCTAAATGCATTGAACTGCTGCCATATGATTGACTGATTACATGTACATAATAAAGTGGCTGGTGAATGTATTTCCTCATGCTCCCAGTAAGAAAGCTATTTCCTGGTTCTTTACAAAGTCTGTCCAAAACCAAAGCCATCATTTTGGAAAACACTCGGATCAGACCTTGAATATGCAAAAGCTTGAGTTGGCAGATATGGAGAACTATCTCAGCGTGCCTTTTGATGTTATTTATGCAACCAACTGATGGCTGTTGAAGAAAAACCTTTAAAACGTGATATAGACAACTTTCTTGTAGATGTAAAGAACAAATTAAATCATAAATCATAATAAATTAAACAGGCCAAAAATAAATGCTCTATTTTAAGGCTTAAGTAAACATACTGCTTGAATGATGCGCACAAACACAAGACTTTGAGGACACCGCTGTTACTTGCCAGTGCAGCGGGGTGCCACCTGCTCATCTGCAAGACTGTCCATCACCCAGAAACAGCCAGTCGAGCAGCTTGACGGTGTTTCACCCTGGAGGGTGCATCAGCAGATGGAGAAGAACAGCCCTAAATAAACAGCAATGAAATGCACTCATCTACAGCAACATACTGTACATTTAACAGCATGGTGACACAGCACTGCTTCACTCTGATGTGTCTGGGCTGTCAGCAGTAGTCTGAGTGGTGTAACTGAGGATATACAGTACAAAGAGATGCATGCGTGATGTGTGATACATCAGCCACATAGTGTATGTCAGTCAAGCATGACTCAGTTTGAGGGATTCAATATTATAGAGGCAATGCTGCAAATTATGGAAAACACCTGGACCAGATTCTGCAAAGCAGACTTGGTACATCAGGAGATATTAGAATTTTTGTCAGATGGTCTGTCAGTGAGTTAACTGTCATTCCATCCACAGTTTAGTTCAAGAATTCTAAACATACGTCAGCCAGATCTCCGTGTACAGTAACTTTCTTCCATAAGTTTCTTTGTGGAGCAGAAAAGATGATTAAACAACAAAGAGATGCAAAACAGCAACTAAGAGATGGAAAATTACCATAAAGGAAAAAACAAATGAAAAAAGGGTGGCAGAGACAGATGAAAAGAAATGCAAGGAAGGTAACAGTGATGAGCAGTGAAAATGGCAACAGAGGGACAAAAACAACACCACACAAGATGATGACAACAAGACACAAAATAAACAAAGACACTTAACACTGTAATTTCAAAGAGACACAAAAGTACTACAAAGACACAAAATGGCCTAAGAGAGACACAAAAATGCTATAAAGACAGCTAATACTAAAACCTACTTCAAAGCAACGCAAAACTACAAAGGGATACAAAATGGCCACAAAGAAAATAAAAAACAAAAAAACACAAAAAGAGTCACAAAACCATTGAAAAGAAACACAGAGGGGTCACAAAAAAGCAGAGACACAAAACTACTACAAAAGCGACAAAAACAACTGCAAAGACCAAAAGAGCTGCACACACACAAAAAATAACCCCACACAAAACAGGCAAACAGCAACACAAATTCACGCAAAACTGCTACAAAAGTGCAACAAATCAATCAGAGAATGACCACAAACAAAAGTATAAATAGCAGCAAAAAGACATAAAATGGTGACAAAACAACCACAGAGATCAGCAGAATGACAGCAGAGAAAAACCACGATAACATGACAAAAAACTGAATTTTCATTCATTTTCTCAGATGTTTTTTTGAACATTCAACCAGCCATTTTGTGAACCGCTTATCAAGTTCAGGATCACAGGGGGGATGGAGCCTATCCTGGACAGGTCACCAGTCTATAACAGGGAGACAGAAAACCACACACTCTCACACCCATAGGGTCAGTTTAGAATCATCAATTAGCCACACAGGCTACACAGGGAGAACAAGCAAACTCCACACAAAAACACCCCAGCCACCCAGGGCTTTGAACCTTTTAGCGAGTGAGAAGACAGGGCTAACCACTGCACCACTGTGCCACCCACAGAAACATGCCACACACCAGTAAAAATTCATCACTGTTCATTTACAAAAGAGGCCGAATTTTGAAAGGCTGCATATGAAAAACGTGCATCTTAAAGCAGTAATACCTTAATTAAAGTGGCTTTTCCATGCAGATGTTGTGTACTGATTATTGTGTAAGTGATTAAAAACAGGGTGCACCTGAGATTTATAGAGCAGTCACTGCAGTAGAAGAAATGATACTACCACGTCACTGACCAGACAGTTTATAGACTTTAGATGTGAAACGCAAAAGTTGAACTCTCCAAGCACTTTGGACAAAACAGAACTGAGTTTACAGAGGTGATCTATTCAAAAGCCAAAAAATAAAAAATAAAAAACAATTTAAGAGGTATACAGCCTAAAATCCTGTTGCCTGAATGTAGAATATAATCAAGTGGTCTCTTTGTAAGTGATCCTTTTAGATGGTTATGGTAATACAATGCAATGCTTCTGCCTGATGCCCACAGAGAAGTTTTAGATCTAAAAATATATAATTTATAGGTTTTAGATTAACTTCACAATATCAGTTAATTATTTGGGGTTTTATTAATATGGGATATTTGTTATGGATTATTTTTATTCCATTGCTAAATGCTGATTGGTTGCCTGTTGGTTGCTAAGAGCTAGGACTGTCAGTGAATGTTTTAAATGCGATTATGTAATTGAATATTTGAAAAAAAAAGATTCAGTTGTGAAAATTTGATTGTGAAAAAAGCGGCAGTACCTGCGACTGTCTGTCTCCCAAGATGCACAGAATGCAAAGCTGGGTTTCTACCGTAAAAGTTGTTGGAGTCAGTGCTGCTGAGGTAGACAGCAGAGCACTGTCCACCTGCAGTACACCATTCTGTGTGTGTGTCCAAGTCTGAAGAGCTGAGTGCACGGATATCTGCTGAACATCAATCCATGCATGAATCCATTTTCTTAATCACTTATCCAGTTCAGATTTGTGGGATGGTGGTTGGGGGTGTGGGGTGTCCTGTCCCAGGTGTCACTGGGTTAGAGGTGAGGTACATCCTGGACAGGTCATCACACAGCTAAAGTCTTGATTATACACCGTTGCACACATGGACACGGACAGCTGGAGACCCGAGGGCTGAGTAGTCATTCCCGTTATACTTCTTTGAAGTCTGCTTGAAGCCAACTGTCTGGGGCGCAGTGTAGTTGGTGCACTGTAATGTAAATTGTCTGCGGATGAGTCCACACGGTCACAAAAAACAGGCAGGCACATGAACGTCCACACAGACCCTCGTGCTCACCGTCTAATGACGAAATATGCATCACTTGGAGTCAAGCGGAACCTAACCTAATAAAGTCAGAAGAGCTTTGACTTTTTTCTGAGAATTCAGACTTTTCTCTTAGAGTTCTGAGATTAAAGTCAAAATTCTGAGAAAAAAGTCAGAATTCTGAGAATAACATTAGAAGAATTCTGACTTTTCTCTTAGAAGAAAGAGAAAACCTGACTTTTTTTGGAAAAAAAATCTAAAAATATTTTTTATTAAGTTATGTCCCACAATTTTTTTTTTTCCCCCCAGTGGCCCTAATCCTCTTCTGTAATAGATACCCATTCAGAGGGAGACCCCACATTCAAACCCAGGACCTTATTGCTACCATCTGATTTTTAGTTAATTTATTGTCTGTTTTCATTTTTATCTTTTCAGGTTTTTTATTGTTACTTATTTATTTGTTTTTGTTTTAATATGTGCTTTCATATTTTATTGCTGTCTTTTAACTGGAAAGCACTTTGGTCAACCCTGTTGTTTTTAAAGTGCTCTATAAATAAAGTTGGATTGGATTGGATCTGCTGAACAATTGAACGCAAATAATACTAAGTGAAAAGGCCACTATTATTATTATTATTATTATTATTATTTCTTTAGTTCCACTGACTCTTTCAGGCTATTTTTATTTATATTTATTTTTATTTTATTTGTATTAATTTGTATTTTTAATTATATAGCTAGCTAGCGTAATGGTTATAGCGTGTGTCAAAAGAACACCTTAAAAATACAAAATTCCCTGATGTTTTGGAACAGTGGGAGATGTCATAATATTGCAGAGATTTACGTTCTGAGTTGGGGTTTTTTTTGTTTGTTTTGTTTTGTTTTGTTTTGTTTGTTTGTTGTTGTTGTTGTTTTAATAAAATACTGTTGATGCTAACTGGTAACAGTAGGAGTAACTATAGTAGGGTAATTACATAGCTTCTCAGCTAACTTGATACTTTTCTTAAAAATAGAAAATGCTTTGGATGCTTTCGACTGGTGTTGGGTCAGTTTAGATCTGGAATAATTCAGCAACAACCATGTGGTAATGATGGCAAAGAGTTCATAACTTAGTTTGGCTCCAGATTTACACTCTGAGTCCCATCTGGAAATACAAGTTCTGCTCAGTAGCTGGAAGAAACTATGGAACCTTAACAGTGTTGAATGAATGATGGAATAGCTAGAATGAAATAAAAGTTTGTAGATAGCATATGTAGATCCTTTGAAAGACATGGAAATAAATGTATCCATACAAGTAGTTATACCCTCGTGTGGATGTAAAGCAATAATGGTTCAGACCTGTGTGGGCTTCTTTGATCAAATAACCTAACATGGTTTTTGGCCAACTTTAAGAGCTCTACTAATTGCAAAGTCTCTTCTATATAACAGTCTGTAATTGCAATAGTAATTAATAGGGAATAACCAAATGTGTGGTCATGTTATATTCTATTATTGAATGCAAATCACAGGCAGCACCACGTGCGATGTAGTGCTGCTTGACACTGTTCACTGGTTCTAATGAAGAAGCGCATGGAGATTTGAAACAGGGCTAATCTGTGTTTCAGCCGTACCCTGCGTGTGGTTTCGCTGTGTAAATCCAGTTGTTCTGTCACCTCTCCAGCTGACTCACCGCTGTCTTTCTCATCAAATCCAATAAACAAGGGAAGCCAGGGATTAGTCGCAGCTAAATACACTAAGCTCATTTGATAATCACGGCTTCTCCCCAATCTCTGCTAATTAACAATGGATGTGACGAAATTAATCTACATAAATGGCAGTGAGTATCCATCTACGTTATCAGAGTCACATGAAGAGATTTAGTTCCTGCATTTCATGGTCTTTGCGGCATGAAACCTCATTTGATCTAATTCCAGCACATTGTTATGTAGGTGACTGAATTTTACTACAATGCCCTTGAGACCACTAAAGGATTTCAGTGTCAATTTTTCAATGAAATTACCGTGTGTCCACTTTACCCCTCAAAGGCCAGCCCATTAGTTGTGTTGGTAGTGTTGGTATGCAGGATGTAATCCTATTCAACTAGGGGAGACTGGGGACAGCTGCAGCACTTGTAGCAGAAACAAGACAAAGTGATGTTTAGCTGGACCCTTCCCCAAACAGGTAGACAGAAGACAATTCAGCATTTGCTGCTGCATTTATTGAAAAAGCTTGTTTTGGAGGTATAAAACAATTTTGTTTGTCCTAGTGTAATACCAGAGCTTTGTATTTATTAATCCAAACTTTTAATTTGAATCTGTGTTATGCTGAATTCTTAGTGGCATTTCTAGCATGTATCAAAACCTAGTGTGTCTAGCTAGTGCATGATGTTTTGGATGATAGGGCCAAGCATCTACGTCAGAACAGACCACAAAATAGTACATTTTCAAAATAGGCAGACTTTATCTATTGCATTGCTTATCATGAACAGAACAAGCAAATATACCTAAATAGCAGTCACAGCTGGTCTTAATCTGTGTTACTTTGGGCACTCACAGCTCAGTTATAGCACTGGCAAGTGTTGTATGGGTCAGACAGGACCCAGAAGTCATGAACAGATATTGACTTGGGTTATGGCAAGTATTGTGTGGGTCAGAAATGGTCCAAATGTTATTACACACCTGGCTTGTGGATTATATAAGGTGGACCTGAAGCTGAGCTGAGGCAGTCAGACTCACCCTGAGTCAATGCTGTCGGTCAAGGCCAAATGTGGCCACGCATTCTTTGATATTTGGGGCACTATAAGGGCATGAGAGGCTAATGGGAAAAAAAATCCCCAAATGATTTGTTTGTATTTTCATACAAACAAATTCAATTGGACATCTCATGCGTTAAGTGACAAAATGGGTCACTTACAATTTGCTATGAAAAAAGGAGAAAATTCTGTTTGTCAGTAACACCAGATTGCAATTCACATTTACTGCAGTGTGACAAAAATCTGTTTGAAAAAAGTTTGCAATTTCTTTGTATGCATTGATTGTACAAATTATTCCATTCTTCCTATTGAAATAATATCATATGCAGAATCTGCACATTGACTAATGTAGGGCTGTTATCTGACACTAAAATAAATGATCTGTTACTGTAGTACTGGTGTAACTTTATTTTATAATTTGATTAGTCTAATCCAAAATGTTAACTGAGAGAAATTCAAAGTGTTGCAACTCTGGCAAGAACAACTCAACTAGGCAAAGAAAAAATCACAGATAAGTCATAATAAGACACGTATTTCTCTTCAGATGCAACAATACCAAAGATCTAGTTGATTACAGCATAATTCTATAGCTTAGAACAGTTAGTAAATGACCCGACATGACCATGAACAATATGACCCTTGTTATAATACATAGGCTGGCAACCTGTCCAGGGTGTACCCAGCCTCTCGCCCAGTGACAGTTGGGATAGGCTCCAGGCCTCCCGCAACCCTCAATTGGATAAGTAATTAAGAAAATGGATGGCTGAAGGTCCACAAAGGATTACTGTAACTTATTATATTATTTCTAAATGAACCTTTGGGTAATCATTTGCATATTAGAGATTCTGATTGCTACAGATGCTCTAAGATGCTGAAATTATGATTGGTTCCGCATTGGCAGTCTGCTGCCAGTCCTTGGACGGCCTCTCTACCTGTAGAGAGTGTCGATGGAGGCAGCGTACAAAGTTGTGGTACAACCGGTCTGTGGGCTACTATTGCTTGTGCTGTGTTTAGTCTATCAGCCAGCCGCACAGCAGAGCAAAGTTATAACATACAAAGAGGTGAAGTGAAACCGAGTGTTGAAAACAATGAAAAGTGTCCACTGCAGCTACTGTCTGTACTTTTCATGCTGTATTTTTTGATCTTTGATGGGTTTTTTTTCACGCTTCTCCCATTCCTGACTCCACTGTCGCTCCCTTCCCTATTCCAGGCCCACCAATCAGCATTCGACTGATGGACACCATCATCCACGTCCATTAACGCAAATGTTGAGATTTTGGAGGACTGCACGGGGAGCACATTTGCAGTGGATGAAAACCCCTCTCCATGTGCTGTCCACAGGGAAATACATATCCAAATGGACACAGTCGTGGTACTGTAAATTCCGCATAAGTCATCATCGATGATGACCCTATCCGTAGCCCTAACCCTAACCCTGTGTTTTGGGAAAAAAATAACTTTAAATTGTTTTTGATGTATGCCAGTTAGATCTTTCCCCCTGATTGACAAGATTTGAGAGAACCATTAAAAAAGAACAAAAATGACAGCATAGGGTTAGGAACAGGGTCATCGCATATGATAACATAGACCTCACAGCATTAAATTTCAGGCACTAAGGCAACTATATCCTCAAATGAGTCAAATTGGCTATTTTTCTTAACTTTTAAGGATAATATTAGAGATAAGGTTATGTTGTTTTCCCAAAAAAAGGTATTTCTAATGTCACTGAAGTTTCCACACATTGTCTGTATCCAGTTAAATTGTCTCAAGTGTTGTATTCATCTTTAAGCAATATCATTGTATACAATCTTCATGCAGCAAGAAAAAAAAATTACTGAATGGGTCTTAAATACAGACAAACAGATCTTGGAGAAATAAAAGCTGAGATAAAAAAAAGAGAGGCAGAGAAGCCCTTTAGTGTAACAGAATCCACTTCATTTCAATTGGAGCTGAGAGTGATAAACAATCTGAATAATGTTCCTGAAGTGGTCTAATCTCTTTAGGACACAGAGAGCTGGAGGATGGAGGGCAAGACCAGTGAAGAGGATTGTTAATTTCATCAAAATGGTGGCTCAAGGAGTGGAGGAGTGGAGATTCAGCCCACAGGGAGAAAAAAAAAACTTTCCCTCCTCCTTCATCCTGTTACATATTACACTGTCTCCCACTGCTCAGCCTAATGCTTAAACTCAATTATTCCTCCCACTGTTAGACAAACAGCCACGTCGGCCAGGGAGGGTGTTCACGCTGTCCCTGGGTATATTGTAGCAGTGCATTGCTATCTGAGGCCAATATTAGCCCTTTATTAAATCTGAGCCAGTCAGTGTCATATGATGGATTTGATGCCAAGTGTTAGGTTACGTAAATGAAAAATGAAAAACAAGGCCACTGACTACCTAAGCAGATGTGATGGGTGATTTGGATAGAACGACATGGTAAATTCCTCAAATGCTTTAAGTGTTTTAGCACACTTTGTTAGATTAAGATGGACCCGTGGATTGACAAGTGGATTGATCCACTCACATCATGAATACCAGCATTCAGTACTGAGCCTCAAGCCAAAGCTCTCATTTCACTATTCAGTCCACATTCCAACACAAGCTTTGGGAAAAGAAGGGAAGAATATGATCAAAGATACAAGCCCAAAATGATTAGGATGACTTCAGGACTCTTCCCTTTGGAGATGTTATGAACAGGACATGTCGGAGTGGCCTATGGTGTCTGGCACCAAATCCTTTGAGTCCTGTGGGTTGAAAACTTGGATGTCAGTGGATCAGGCAAATCCTGTTGATGTTCAGTTATACATGGATGGACCCGAGTATTGTTCGCATTCAATGTTATTCACTTCACCTATGAGTGGTTTTCATGTTGCGGATGATTGGTGTAAATATATATTCAGATGTTTTTCAGGTTCTGTTATAGTAAGTTGACTTAAGACAACCATTAAAGTTACATTTTTGCTGGTTCTGCTTTTAATGGATGAAGCTGGCTGCTTATGTAGTGAGATGGCACGCTGACAAACGATTTCCCGTCAGTCAGTAAGCATAGATCAGAATATGCTCAAATTCAATTCAATTCAATTCAATTTTATTTATATAGTGCCAAATCACAACAACAGTTGCCTCAAGGCACTTTGTATTTTAGGGTAAAGACCCTACAATATTAGACAGAAAACCCCAACAATCAGACAACCCCCTATGAGCAAGCACTTGGCAACAGTGGGAAGGAAAAACTCCCTTTTAACAGGAAGAAACCTCCGGCAGAACCAGGCTCAGGGAGGGGCAGCCATCTGCTGCGACCGGTTGGGGATGAAGGGAAACAGAAGAGAGCAGAGGGAGACAGGACAAAAAGGCACACCTATGGGAGAGAGACAGTTAATAATAGCTAATTAATTCAAATGGTGACTTTACAGCATTAAAAAGGCTTGGGCCTCTATGGAAACCTTCCCTCTTCATAAAAGCTCTGAGGAGGGTCATTTTTATTTTTTATTTTTTTTAACACTTAAAAAAAAAAAAAAAAAAAAATGCATTTAAGCTTGAGTAAATTAAATCCCACTTTAAAAAAAAAAAAAGAAAAGTAGTGTTTTCTCATTTCAAAAATGGCTGTTTAGACTTACAGTGGATATAAAAAGTGTATACATCCCTGTTAAAATGGTTTTTGTGATGTTAAAAAAATGAGAGCACAATAAATCATTTCAAAACTTCTCCCACCTTTAATGTGACCTAATAACCTGTACAATTCAATTGGAAAACAAATCTGTTAGGGAAAAAATATAAAAAATAAATGTACAATAAGGTGGTTGCACAAGTGTGTGCACCCTTAAACTAATACTTTGTTGAAGCACTTTTTGATTTAATCACAGACTTCTACCCAAGAAGACTGAATGCTATCAGCATGGCACATCTAGACTTGGCAATATTTGCCTACTCTTCCTTGCAAAAGTGCTCCAAATCTGTCAGATTGCGAGGGCATCTCTTGTGCACTTTGTTGAAGCACCTTTTGATTTAATCACAGCATTCAGTCTTGG
>VUQI01028610.1:5395-17490 GCA_015106735.1 Paratilapia polleni | reverse complement strand
AATAAAATGACACTTTCTTTCACTCTCTATGTGTTTATACACCACTTGCATTTAATCATTAGTTATCATTAAACTCTGTCTCTCTCCCATAGTGTGTCTTTTGTCCTGTCTCCCTCTGCTCTCTTCTGTTTCCCCTCATCCCCAACCGGCCATGGCAGATGGCTGCCCCTCCCTGAGCCTGGTTCTGCCGGAGGTTTCTTCCTGTTAGTTTTGTTTTGTTGTGATTTGGCGCTATATAAATAAAAAAGAACAAAAAAGAACAAGAACAAAGCATAACAAAATCAACCATCATGACATAATAATTTTATTATAAAATTAAATGCAGTCATTAAAATTGATCACAAAATTATTTAAAAATTAAGGGAGCTGAGTGATGTTTTCATGGAAGTAAAAGTATTGTACAAAATGGAGTAAGACAGGAAGTATGTCTTCCCTGTTTCAAAGTACACAGGAGAACATCCCTTTTCTGATATAGGAGAGGTCAAGAAAACACTCTATAGCCTCTTGTGTGATCTCCTCTTTGCTTAATGCACATACTACACCTTAAAAACTTAAATTCTGTTGAGATCATTGTTTTGTAAGTTAAACTTATCTTTTATGTCTTGATCTTCATCTAGGATTTCTTTGGTTTTGTTAGACCTCTGCTGGTTATTTTACAAGTTAATATAACTATAAAAAGATGAGTGTGTGTTTCAAATTCCCTGATCCTAGAATTAAGAAAAGTAAATGGCTAACCAGATTCCTACTCAGTAAACCATGGCTTTGAAATTTTATGTTAGACATACAGCAACAGCTTCTTTTCTTAGTCCTCTCATCTTTCTGCAACTTTCCTGCTGCTCTTTAAATTCTGAAAAGTAAAACATTCAAGAATTAGATTTCACATTTTCATCTTGTTCACTTTGCAGCTTCCCAAGATGTATCCAGATCTGCTGATGAATGTGCTGGTTTATGCCACTGAGGCTCCAAAGTTTTCTTTCCAGCCTGATGTTGTTAATGTCAGCGTCAAGGCTGCTGCGAAGGCCTCGGCCATTCAACCCAATGGTACCCTGATTCCACTGTTCACACTCGATGTTGTGAGTACCTTTGTTTGTTGGACTTTCAGCATGGGCCAGAATGAACACATGCAGTCACCTGCGGCTTTATATTTCAGTCTTTACTCACTATATTATCTTTTGGCTTTAGGCCTCAGTTTATACTCACATAAATGGCAGCAGGCATTATTTACCATTTCTGACATTAGGAATAATAGAAATGATCATTTTCTGCAGCTGTAATTTAATCCTTTTTTTTTTTTTTCTTTCAGGACTCAAAACTAAGTGGTGACATGTTGATTGCTGATGGAAAAGTGATGGGCACAATGAGAATGGATAAGTGAGCATCAACATGTATTAAACTACACAAATTAGTTCTTAAACTTCAATTTAAAATAATGATACTCTTTTTTCTTTTTTTTTCAGTTTTACACTGACCTTAACAGCAAGTGAAGTGGGGACCTTCAAGGTAAATGTCACATAACAAAAACACATCAGATTTTATGTTGATCATTGGTCAACAGCATGTTTCTCTTTGCAGACTGATGGTTTGGAAAATATGGGGAAGTTGGGGGAGATGGCAATCTTGGCTAAAGTGAACGGTGAGTCTTAAATGCATCATTTTGTGTCCAGTTGCCACTTCACTGTTTTCTGCTTCCACTTCTGCTGAATTAACACATATTTCTCTGGAAAAGGCATGCATAATGTCAAGCATGAACTCATGCATTATGTTCAGTGCACCGTGCAGTAAACTATAGCAACAGAGGGGGATACAAAGAGTTCCCCCTCAGAATATAAAAAATAAAATGCTTAACTTTATATATTGACCTAACATACTGGAGGGTGCTTGATGAAAACGGTGTATAAGGTCTGTTTTCTGACACTCCTTTCCTGAACTTTCCTGTAATGGAGACCAGAGGTTCCATTAGTCTAACCTATATTTTTATTAGTTCATGAATGTTTGATCATAAAAGCTAAACAAAAAGGCACATACATTTATTGTTTGGGGGTTCTTTATTGAGTTTAGCTGATATTTTCGGAGTATTATTTAAGTGATTAGTTTATGGACGGTGAAGGAGCAGAGGGGGACTGGACATCCTACTTGTGTTGAAAAGAAAACCTTAATCAGAACTGTTCACAACTTATAATTATTTCTCTTATAAACCTAAATTCTGTGTTGCATAGTTTACTAAAAGTGTATGTGTTAATATAGATATTAGCAGTATTCACCTTTTTCTGGTTTTCCCGTCAACAGGATGTGCAGCAAAAGCACATAAGAAGCTCAATCACCTGCTTAAGAGCCCCTGGGGCAAACCAAAATGATAGGCTAGGAGAGTTTAGTCAAGGTATTTCTAATATGTGTAGCTGATTAAAGCATTCGTTATTCGTTGTGTCATATTTTGGTTTGGTGTTGGTTTATGTAGATATTTAGCTTTCATTTGGTTTGTTACCCCCAGACTTAGGCCATTCCAGATACTCACCTGAGGCAGGTAGAGTGTAAAAGGAAGCCAGTTGCTTTCAGAGGGTTGCAGTGTTCATGAACTCCTGTTCTAACAATAAAGGCCTCGTGCCTCTTTGTTTAAACCTGAAGCTACTGTCGGCCAAACTGATATTTCCTGTACTTCTCTGTATCAGCGATACTGAAAACGGGGATTGTTTTACCCAGAATGAAACATGGACAGCTGGTCAACTCAGTTCTGAAGTTGGAGAAGGTCAGTATTTGTAAAAGAACACACATCGGGATCAGTGTTTGGCCTTTGGATGAATTTTTTAACCAAGAGCAGAGCTTGTCTTCGGGCTGACCTATGTCTTTATTCCAAACAGGGATTTATGGCCATCTCTTCAGATGCCCAGGTGTTCCCAACACACAGAAGCTTCAACTGACAAAAACCAAATATGGGTGCTCTTCATTAATTCAATTCAATTCAATTCAATTCAATTTTATTTGTACAGCGCCAAATCACAACAACAGTCGCCTCAAGGCGCTTTATATTTTAGGGTAAAGACCCTACAATTACAGTTCATTATCAAACTTCAAACCACTAATCAAACTGAATGTGCCAAATCTGTAATGACAAGAAGAAAGCACTAGCGTTTAAAGGATAATGCTAAATCTCCTCAAGTCTGGATTGTAAATCATCAAGATGCCTTACTGTTTAGTACATAATCAAAATATCCATTCATAATATGCACATTATACATCTTATTAACAGCTTTAGAAATGCTACTACTGCCTAATATTTCATTCTTTGTAATAATGAATAACTTTTTTTAAAATTCCTTTAAACTGTCCCATTGATTTAAATATGTGAAGATGAATGAATAAATGACTAAAAACAACTTTTATTGTAACTATAAATTTTACAGACACATACACTCACCAGCCACTTCATTAGTTACACCTTGCTGGTACTGGGTTGGACCCCCTTTTGCCTTCTGAACTCCCTTAATTCTTCATGGCATAGATTCAACAAGGTGCTGGAAACATTCCTCAGAGATTTTGCTCCGTATTGACATGACGAGTTGCTGCAGATTCGTTGGCTGCACATCCATGATGTGAATCTTCCGTTTCACCATATTTCAAAGGTGCTCTACTGGATTGAGATCTGGTGAGTGTGGAGGCCGTTTGATTACAGTGAACTCATTGTCATATTCAAGAAACCAGTTTGAGATGATTTGAGCTTTGTGACATGGTGTGTTATCGTGCTGGCAGCCATCAGAAGATGGGTACACTGTGGTCATAAAGGGATGGACATGGTCAGCAACAATACTTGGGTAGGTTGTGGTGTTTAAACAATACTCAGCTGGTACTAAGGGGCCTAAAAATTGAACTATTTGATCCAGGGACGGATGGATCCATGCTTTCATGTTGTTTACGCCAAATTCTGACCCTACCATCTGAATGTCACAGCAGAAATGGAGACTCATCCCAACAGTCAACATTTTCCTGTTGTTCAATTATGGTGAGCCCGTGTGAATTGCTGCTTCAGTTTCCAGTTCTTAGCTGATATGAATGGGACCTCTGTAAACCCTAGAGATTGTTGTGTGGGGAAAACCCAGTAGATCAGCAGTTTCTGAAATACTCTGACCAGCAACAATCAGGTCGCATGCAAAGTCACATAAATCACCTTTCTTCCTCATTCTGATGCTCAGTTTGAACTTCAGCAGGCCATCTTGCCCATGTCTACAAGCCTAAATGCACTGAGTTGTTGCCAGTTAAAGAACAGTCGAACAGATGTAGTGAAATGGCTGGTGAGTGTATATACCAATACAGTAAAAAGGGGCTCTCCTAATGGGAAATCCTAGTTACAGCATGCTGTGTGCTACTGCTTATACTACCACCAGGGGGCAGTATAATTGCAACGGGGGTGTGTGGATTTTATTCATATAGAAAGTTAAACAGCAGTGGAACCTAATTTAAAGCCATGTGAACTCCCACACAAGTCATCAAGACCATATTCATGAAACAATGACATCTCTTTATTTTGAAACATTTCAATGTGCACACTTTAGATTTTCTTCCATGTTCACATTCTTGGAATGTAACACCACCAAAGTATAAATACAAGCCTATTTACAGCCACTGTTCTCAAAATGTTCCCCATAGAAAAACATCACATTTCATTCAATGAGACACTGTGTAGACAGGCCAGACTTTAGACAGAATGACCATGAGCTGGACAACACACGATGAGCCTGAAGAACAGACAGTTGTAGATTTAAAAGATAAGTTTAACTGTGAATACGTGTGAAATGCTGTAGATACAGAGAACTATCTACAGGAAGACCTGTGATGCTGCTGAGATCCATGAAGGGACCGTTTAACACTGTATAATAGCTTTAGTTGTACCACAAACCCTTCTCATGTAAACTTCCATTTGTAGCTCTGAACATTTCCTAGTGAGAAGAACAAACAAGCATTAGATGGTTGTAACATCTCATTCATCTCCTTGTGGTTTTTGAAAAATTAGTAGGGACGCTAAAACATGTTAACAAAGTAGCACCTGAGAGTCCTCTATGAAACAAGCAAGAAACATTTATCAAATCTGCACCAAATCTTTGCACAACACCACAAGCCAACAGCCTTTGTAAATGTTACAAATACAACATAAATAACAAAGACAATAAGATAAAGTGGAAAGAATATACAGACCAGGTTTGTAAATAACCACAAATAAAGTTATAATAAAGTGTTTTGGGGTGTAAAATTGGTTACGTCCATCTTTACATCTCATGTAGGCACAGTGAGTGACCCTGAATGCAACCCTGCAGGGCTCCACCTACAACACTGGTGAGCATTAACAACACATTAAACACTGGTGAATGCTAAACATGTTGCTCAGTCCCCACTCTTGTTTTTAAATTTGCACCCTTTGAGGACTCGCTGCCACTTTAAGTACACATGCTGAAAATAAAGTTAAACATTCAAGTATTCACATTCTCATACTGTAACACTTAACTATACAGCACATCACTGTAAGGAAAAAGAGAGAGACTTCAGAAATCAAGTATTCTTCTACCAAAACTATACTACAGTGACCCACAAGAGAAAACCACTTCTGAAGGCCAGTCCCCCATGCTGACAGCTGTGGCACATACACCAGTATCACAAAGACAAACTATTCAACAGCAGTCTGCTTCTCTTGCTTTGAATGCTTTGAGATGTTTGTTAAATAACAAGCCCAAGTCGGTCTTCATTGCTGTACAACACCTTTTCACTCCCCTGTGACTGCTTTGGACCCCCGCACCTACAACTATTCAGGCTTACACTGTCAGACTTCCACCTGATGGCAGAAATATGTGTCCCAGTGTCATTCAAGTCCACCCACATACTGCCTTTTTGGACTGCCAGCACTTTCACCTGTCATACAAGAGCTCTACTGTCTCTGAAGTGCACCAGTTTGTGGTGTTTAGAACTCAGTCTCACTCATATTTCTGGGGAAGTCGCACTTTTTCAAAGTATTTCTGCCATGATGAAACCGAAGATGAATTTCAGAAAACAGCCTGAAGACAGAGCTTGAGCAGGATCTGATCCATCTGCCTGATGGAGAGCTGATGCAGTTTGTAACTTACAGTTTGTCTTACTTTCAGATTCGTTTACAGTCTGTCTGCATTGGCAGCTTTTGGTTTTGAGACATGTCGGTCAGTTCTGCTGTACATAGCAAGGTCAGTCACTCCATTTGAGCCGTTCAAAGATTTGAAACTAATAATAAAATGTATGAGACAAAGGAGAGAATCTAATGAGATGTTTCAGAGGCACACTGTGAATTTAAAAGTTAAAAAAAAAAAAAAAAAGCTTTCACATCACAAGACCAAGTCATGTGAGCTTCAAGTGTAGTCAACCTTGGTTTTTTTGTTTTGTTTGTTTGTTTTTTTTTAACTGTCATCAGCTCAATACTCCCCGTCACTGCCCACGGCGACCAGTGTAAATACTGTCGGCGCAGACTGCTGAGGAAGGACTAACAGTGATCTCGTGACAAACAAACATACGTAGGGCCAAAGGATGGGGCTGTGTTTAATAGGCCGTGTTGGCAGATGAGGTGAGGTCCCCTTTGATGGGAAAATGTCAGAGAAGTCCATCGGTTCATGATGGTGGAGCAAGCTGCCGGGAAGACCAGCCGGCATCATTTGTCTGCAACTGCTGCGGCCATGGGAGCGCGCATGGTACCGCGAGCACTGGCTGTCAGCTCCTCGATTTCTGTGTTTAACCGTCTGATGACCCACTCCATCGCCTCCCGACCCTAAAACGGACACATATTTCAGTGATGAGGATTTTGTAATGAGGAGAGTAGTTTAGCCATATAATCAAGGTGAGTTTAAAAGAAATTTTAAAGGAAGCTTCACCTTGCTGGCATTTACGGATATGGTCTTGGCCATGAGGCCCTCAAGGTAGCTGCTCAGACTGACGCCTTTCACACTGATCAGAGCCTCCTGTGTCAGTACAGTCCTGAATACACAATCATACAAATGTCACCAACATGGCTGAAACAATACATTATGTTGCTTTATAGGTTTTATATCCATTTTATAGTCTTACAATCCCAAAAAAATAAAATAAATTATATATATAGATAGATAGATAGATAGATATAGATATATAGATATATATCTATATCTATATATATATATAGAGAGAGAGAGAGAGAGAGACACACACACACACACTTAGCATGAAAAGTAAGGAAATTTGGTCGATTATTGTTATAACAATGCTTCTTGGCAATAAATCTTATACCGTTGGAAAGCCTGTTTATTTCCCTTTAAATGGTGACACCTTTGTAAGGAAAATGCATGCTCAACATGCTCTGCAGCTCAACCCACAAATGCATTTTCCTTACAACTGTACAAATATTATTTATTGCCAATAATAATTATAATAATTTGTTACAACAAAGAAATAATCGACCAAACACAAATTTCCCTAATTTTTGTGCTAAGTGTTTATTTATTTATTATTTAACTTCAATTTGAAGGAACAAAGAAGGAAAAACTAAGCCCTCACTTTTCCGGGTCCTGTGGATGTGGTTTGTATGTCAACTTCTCATCCACAGACACGAGGTTGGTGAAGGAGATCTGCAACGACAAAATTAAGTTGTAATCAGTCCTTTTACATCACATACAGTATTTACACTGTCAGGCAGCAGCAACTGTAAGGGCAGGGCCTTAATGTGTGGATGCTGATCACGCCTGCTGCTTGTGATGAACATGTTGACTCCTCAAAGCAGCAAACTGATATCCATCAGAACAATGGAGCCAATGAGATATCCAAAAATTACTCACATTATAATGACACCTGTGTTTTATCAGGCCTTTTTTGTGCATTCAATACACCCATTTGGCAGTGCTCTTAAAGGCAATACCAATCAGATTTCCACAGAAGTGCCTCACTCTCAGGCGGCTCAAAGCAGATTTCAAACAAGATTATCAAATTCACAGTTACAGAAGTGCTGAGCAGACAAATAAATACCACTGAAAAGGTCAGGGTACAGGCCAGAAGTATTATGTCATATAAAATAACTTCTTTTTTTAGTTTTCCAAAACTACTCACGTTTGTAGATTGCAGCTCGAAGGTCTTCTGTTTGGGGTCCACTACTGAATGTTCATGGACATACGTGCACGTTCTTGTTACCCCAAACATCTGCAAGAAAAGACAACAACTCTGGCTTGATACAAGGAAAACAATTATCCAACAACAGCATATGATGAAGCTTACTTTTTTCCTCTCATCCTCTAACTTACCGACTTGGCCATGGCGGGGAGCCCCCACTCTGTGCTGAGCAGCCTGGTGCTGTGTAACCGCCCCTCTACGTCCACACTTCTGTCCAGAACATCCACACCAAAGACACTGGGGTTCATGGGATTGGGATACTTCTGCATCGCCGCCTTGGTCACCGTCTCCCATGGATGGCTGTTTGAACCGATGTCAACATTTAGAAACAGCGTGTTCTTAAAGGTAATTTAACATTCTGGTGTCTATGGATGAAAATGAGTTTATGTTTGCTGAAGTAAATAAGCTTAGTGTGCTTTTAGTAAGCATACTGCAAATTATCTTTTTTTCTCATCTGAATAATGCAGACGCCACTTCAAAAGCCACCATACCTGTATTTCACTCATCTCACAAACAACTGCAACAAAAAGGGCCATCTGCATTATTGTGCATCTGTAGCTCTATCAAAATAAGTGTAGACGTGAACCCTAGTCTCATATTTGACAGACTTGGTTTGATTTCATTTGTTTGGGTGCAGAAAAAGTTTAGTGCTTTCAGTACATTGCAATGCAAGTAGCAGAGGGGGTGCATTTATCGCTCAAAGCGCTCCACCATACGAGAAACAGTGAGATCCGTTCATGCAGCTCTTTTATTTCATACATAGAGCCCTTTCTCTCAAAGGATCAAGTTAAGCATCTTTGCCATCGACCTGCCGATTGGTGGACTGCACGCTTAATCTCCGAGCCTCAGCGGTTCCAATGTGCCTGCAAACGTCCCCCCGCTTTAAAATTGATCATATCGCTGAATGAATCACAATAAGTGTCTGTGTCTGCAGACAGGAGGAGGAGAAACGCCCCCTCCGCACAGCGCGGACTCACATCATCAGCATCACGGCTTTCTCTAGAAACGTCTAGCAGTGGGCTACAGCATCCAGACTGTTCTTATTTATCGCTGTCAAACGAGCAAAAATGAGCGGAATATACACGGATGGTTGTATTTAAAGGGCAGAGCCGCTCCTCTGACAGGCAGATCGTTACGCAACGCTCAGTCCATAATGGCAAACACGCGGCTAAATTTTTTTTTTCCCCCGTGATTAACATCAAGCCAAACGAAAAGCATGTGAAACCATTCCCCTCGGGCTAAAAGGTTGTTATAAACCCGAACAAAATGATAGTCATAGAATTCAAAGCGAAAAAGTTAGCTTTTATGTTAGCAGCACAAAGGTAACCGCAAAAGTTAACTCGGTTAACGGACAGCTTTACTTCAATTGCAAAAAACAAGAAATACAACAAATGTAGGCTTCTGCAGTAAACTTCAAACGCAGCGGGAAGTTAAAACCCATTTCTAAACATAATAACTAATGTAAAACTAAACGTGTTAGCTAAGTTCACTACAGCGAAGCCTCTTTGTGTTATCTAACTTATCTGTAACCTTAGCAGCTTCGCCCAGACAGTACACGGAACCACCAAAACTGATTATATAAGAGGAAATCGGCTACTTAACAACCATACTTTATGAGACATCGTCACAGAAAGAAAAAATACTCACTTGAAGATGTGCTCTGACGCCCAGATCTTCATTTTTACAGGTTTTTCTGTCAGAGCCCGGGAGCCGGCGACAAATGACAGCGTGACCGCAGTAAGAGGAAGGAAGGAGGCGCTGAAGGAGTAACCTTTAACGGAGTCTCAGTAGCGATACTCCCCCTGCTGGCAGAAAGAGCAGCTGCACCCTGCCTTCCAGAACAATCCATCTTTTATTTTTTTATTTACTACGTAACTCGGAGAGACTCCTACCCACTCAGTGCATATATTACGTCACGTCCTTCTTCCCACATTTTTTAAAGTATTTTCGGTTTTACAAGTTAACATTTTATGATATTTTTATGATTTTTACATGCATGTTTATCACAGACAGTATAAATTTTTGTTGTTGTTTTTGTTTGTTTTATACTCTTGTTTTCTGTCTAATATTGTAATTAAAATATAAAGCGCCTTGAGGCGACTGTTGTTCTGATTTGGCGCTATATAAATAAAATTGAATTGAAAATATTGTCACTGATGCTTATAAAATACCTACTTTTTCTCACTGGGACTGTGCTGTTCTATTCTAGGCTTATGGTCGTGGTGATATTAATTTATTGCAGTATTAAAATACTGTATATTGTGGTTGTTATTTTTGTTTAATAATTATAAATTTTCCAAACCCACAAATAAAATTTCAAGTACAAAAATGTATACATACTTTAACTGCAGATCCTCCACTTTTCTGTACCTGGACATAATCCTTACACATACATACTAAAAAGCTTTAATTCTCACTAAGTAAATATTTATCACAATATATCAACTCACCGTAAAGTTAATCTTAATCTATCAAATATGTTTTTTATTGTGACGGCAACAAAGGACTATATATAGGACTCAGGGTGACTACCAGCATCAGGTCAGTGTACCAGCAAACCAACCAGATAAACACCGACAGGACATCAGTGTTATTATTACTAATAAAATAATTTAAAGTCAAAGATTCACATTTTCCCACAAGTCATTTGACCTTGTTTTTTCTTATTAATTCAATGTGCAAGGTAACTTATTCCACTTTCTGCTACTGCATATTAAAAACAATGTAATATAAACCCACTGCAAAACTCTAAATGTGTGGACATGCAGTGTTTTATGCTGCGTGTCTGATGCAGTGCAGTTCAAAGGTGTTGCAAGTGGGGGCGGGACAAATGACCGTCATAACTGTCAATCACGATCAAGCCCTGTCTTATTGGCTGGGAAGAAAGTCTTGCGTTTGTCAAAAAACGTCACCACGCACACATCCGACCTGTCCTTGAAGCTACAACGCAGGCAAGATGGTTGCATACTGGAGACAGGCAGGCCTGAGGTATTAAAATGAAGAGAAATGTGCAGTTAAGGAGTAATGTTTGTAATAAATGTTGACTGCATGATTTGGATCAGGATCTGTTATAATAGCCGAATACTCTATCGAAGAACTTGATGGTTTTTGTTATTAAATCCTCAAATTAGCTATTAGCTAGTATACTAGCTTTATTAACGTTAGTTTTCCCCACCACATACATTTAATTTATGGCAGTTGGGTTAGCTAATAACTTTGAAAGATGTGACTCTTTGTGATAATGCATTATTTGTTATTGAAGAAGAGGTTTGTGCTTGTCCTGTCCTAACAAACCATTTAGCATGCGGCTAACCTGTGTGTCCTCTCTGCAGCTACATCCGCTTCTCCGCTATCTGCGCTAACGCGGTGCGAGCTGCTCTGAAGCCGCAGTTCAAAACCGAGGCGATAAAGACCGCAGAATCCAGCGTCAAAATCATCAAACCTAAAACAGCATGTAAGTTCATCACATATTTGAAATTACCGACACTTTTCTGATCACAAATCACGCCCCCTGGCAATGTGACTGTCAAGGAGAGCCGGCTGTGACAATGCTTTTAGAGCCAAACAGTGGCAGAAGATTTTGTTGTATTGGATCATTATTACTGCTGCACAAACATACAGGACCCATATTAATATTGTACCTAGACGAGGTGGAGCTACCTTAGCAAATGAACAATGCTCTCAAATAAATAAAATCAGAAATTACCACATTGTTTTAGGAAATCTCTGCATTAAATAACAGTTGAAATACCCAGTAACCTTCAATTGCATTTGAGTAAACTTATTTAGTTGCCTTTCAGCTG
The DNA here is from genome assembly GCA_015106735.1 of Paratilapia polleni. Classification (NCBI taxonomy): domain Eukaryota; kingdom Metazoa; phylum Chordata; class Actinopteri; order Cichliformes; family Cichlidae; genus Paratilapia; species Paratilapia polleni. The sequence goes on along the minus strand of VUQI01028610.1, from coordinate 5,548 downwards.
AGGTCACAGACTTTAGCAGGTGATCTTTTACTGCTGTTACTATTTACTGTATGTGGGCTGAGGAGCATCCTTATCAAGCTGTTCTGAACCGAATGACTTAATACAACATTTCACCAGCTTGTTTTCTGGAGGTGAAGAGAGCCTCAAGAGCAG
>VUQI01028609.1:6886-24255 GCA_015106735.1 Paratilapia polleni | reverse complement strand
TGAAGACTACTTAAAGAAATTTCAAGAAAGCTTTCCTAATAGAGTTCAGGCTGTGCTGAAGAATAAAGGTGATCATACCAAATATTGACTTTAGAATTCGTTAGAATTTTACAAACTCTGATTTTTCCTTTATTTTTCCTGATTTTCTTTTTTTTTTTGTTTTGTTGTTTTGTTTTCACATATTTCAATAAATCGCTGCACCTATTTCCCATTTTCTGAAAGAAATATATAAGATATATATATTTCTAGTAAGTATATATATAAGATATATATATATATAGAGAGAGAGAGAGAGAGTAATCAGAACACTCAGGGCAGTGACCCCCCAAACTGGGAGAGTGGCTCCAGCAGATTCCAGGAACGACATCTGAGATCTCTGTCCAGAAGAGCGCAGTCGTAGGAACAGCTAAGAAACTGCGCAGGACCCTCAAGCTCCCAGGCCTCTGGTGAGAGGACCCGAGCTTGAAGGATGAAAAAGACTGCCCACAGGGCGTGTGGGGAAACTATATATATAGCTATCTAGTAGTAATGGCAAAAGAACTCCAAAGATAAGGCTGGTTAAATTTTTTGTCACTGATCAGACCAAAACAAACAATCCATTTGCCCATCTCTGAATACAGTCTGATTTCCCTTTCTTATGCAGCTCTCAACCAAAGCCCAGTGGCTCCTGTTGAGCGTGTAAATGTTTACAAAAAAAAAAAAAAAAAAGAGGCTCTCAAATTTATTGTTACATTTTTAAGAAGAGGCTCAGTAATTTCCTGAAACAGCTGGGCACTGGAAAGGTTGACTAAACAAAAGCAAACACCTCATTTGTTCAAGACTATTTTAAGCAGGGGATGAATACAGATTTGGGGAGCTTGTGTGCATTTATGGCAGCAGGATGGTGGATCGATTCAAAGTAAACAGCAGTACCCATGTTCCCAGTCATAAAGGAACATGTCACTCAGTGCATCGATGTGGGTCACTGATGTGTTTTTAATAGATGTTTGACAAGAGAGGAGCTCTGTGGTACAGAGGAATAAGATCCATCTGCCTTTGGATGGACACAAAATACTTGTAACACATGAAACTGACAGTAAGAAGAAAATATTTAGTGTCACCTGCCTTACTCTGATAATTTGGGGTAAATCATTAGCAGTAACTCTCAGTGTTGGAGTGTCAGTCACAGAGAAAGTGCTTTTGAGCCTTTCCGCTGTAGTCAGTTTGCACGGATGCTCAACAGTCACACGTGGAAAAATCCATCACAGAAAAAGACCCAGCAGAGCAGAATGCAATGTGGACTGGCATTACGGAAAATGCAGGAAACCACTAAGTGAGGAAGGCAAGGATGACGAAATCTAAAAATAAACACTTCCTGACATATTTTCTCCTGTAGTATACTGCAAATGACAGATTGGTGATATTTAACAGTCATATAGAGGCGGATTAGTCTTCTTACGCGGGATTGAATGAGCTGAAAAATCTATTTGGTTGATTTAAATATACCTGTACACATATGTAGCAGATATGATGAAATGAGAATGCCTTGTTGTCATTTGTGTTTATGCTCATAATCCTAGTGAGTTATTGTCGCTAGCTGACTCCATACTGCCTGATTTTGTTTTCAGCGCGCTGCTCCACCTTCACCTCGCCTACACAGTGAATATATGAACGGGAACCCTGACAGTTCTTCAGTTGACAAATAGTCCAGTGTAGCGCCGGAGCACACTCCAGGGCTCAGAGCGCTGCTTTATGAATACACCTGTCACTGTGTTTACTATGAATCTGCCGTAACACAGGATCAAGGGCACAGTAGTGATTGGAAAAGGGGAATAAAAAAGTGCTCCGGCTGGCATCTGCTATCATGTAATGTGACTTCAGGCAGATGCATGACTCTACCTTTGTTTACCAGTTGGAACGGGGTAACAGGGACACAAATAGAACTGGGAGGGTGTGATTAGAAGATGTTCTTTTTCTTTTGTTATGAATTCAGCTCCAGCATAGGGCCAGATAACAGCACTGAATCTAGAAACTGTTACAAATAGAATTGATTTTTATCTTTTAGAGGGTTACATGCTCCTTTATAGGGTGAGAAAATTCTCTGAGCCTCAGGCTTGTGAAATCATTTTGAAAACGACAGGATAAACTGGGAGAATGCAGGGATCTGGTCTTCAATGTAGGCTAATTCTGGAAGGCAGGTATATGGACTTTGTTAATGCTGTAAGTATATAAGTAAAAGAATCATATCCAGACCATAAATTGAAGCATTTTTGTGTGTCTGTGTATATATATTTGCACACAAGTGCAATATATCTGCTAATATATCATTAATTCCATAGGATTTTATGATCTGACACACATATCACACACCAAAGCACTCCCACTGATACAGGGTGAATTTAAGGCTGTAGTGTTATGTTTTTACGTTTGGCTTGACAGCCAAATGAACATCATTTTATTAAAAGGCACCAGCAATACCCTGCTAAATATAATAGCAGAGAGTACCCTGGTCAGCAGTTGAATTTCGATTATCAGCTCTTAAGCCCCGCTATTGTGTGTATGTGAACTGCATGTAGTCTGTGTGGTCACAGCTGTCTCTGTGGGTGTCTGGCCTCAAGGAAAGCCAGGTGAGCCAGTGCTGCAGTACAGTCCCCAGTCTATTTGATGAGGAGACCTCATGCAAAATTGATGTGAACCTCAAGGTCACAAGGAGTTCATTCGGAGCATGCTCAGCTCAGCCTGCGCCTGCAGCACACCGCAGCAAATAGGACTGCTCTCCTGGACTCTCTCTCTGTGACTTACTGTAAGCTCCTCTCTGCCTGATGTGGTGTTGGATTCGGTGTGTTTCACTCAATGCACTAACATTAAGACCTCTGGCTTGCCTTTCTCTTTTACTGATGCAGTAAAAGAGTTTAAGTGTTTTATTGAGTTGCCAGGTTGGAAAAAAAAAACACTCTTTCACCGTGACTCTCGGTAATTCATCTTCTTTGCTAAATCCATTTAGAACAACCTGTTATCACTGACGGATACAGATTACTGTAAGAATTCATACCAAATTACTTACTAGCATTTGAAACTGAAGACTTACTCAGAGATAACTAACTTTTGCTCCTAGTTTACTTGAAATAAGAAACCCAAACTTCAGTTTTGTTACTTACTTGATAACATGTATATTAATAACATATTAGTCTTAGTTCATATTTATTACTGTTTATAAATGGCTAACCTTTGTGATAGAATACAACCCATTAGGTTTTTTGATTTCTTTCTTATTAAATTGGAAACTGTAAAACTTCTATGAACAATTTACATTATAACTGCTTATTGGTGTATAACATTTTGTTAATGTCCTAAAGCTGCCAAGGTGATGGATTATTAGACGCTGCAGACAAATTTTGTATTCTTATATTAATGACTTAATCACACTTGTAATTACAGGTTACTTCATTTCGTTCCCACTTTACGTAGGAAGTAAGAAACCCAAATTTAACTGTTATTACTGACTCATTAACATGTAAAGCTTTTCATTAATGACTGATTATTCTGAGTTCATGTTTATTACTGTGTATTAATGACTAGCTAGCTTTTATAATAAAAGATGACCCGTTCATTTTTTCCTATGTGTGAGCCAAAAATGTGTCCAAATGACAGACACGGCATTTTTCTTTGGTGCAAACTGCTCAAGTTGCGCAGTCGGCTCAGAGTTTGAGTTTTCCTCCGTTATGCTTCCATGTCGCAGACTGGAAAGAGCAGAGTCATGTGACAACACACGCGGTTACATGTTTAAAGGGGATAGTACATAATGGGGGAAGTATTAACAGAATTTAAAAATATAGCAAGAAATAAACAAAATAACTGACATGGGCAAGATTACGTCGATTAAAGGTTCTGAATGTCAGTTTTGATTCATTTTCGATTAATTGCCCAGCCCTAGGAACAGCTCAGTAAAACAGAATAAAGTAAAACCAAAAAAGCTGCTCATAAAATAAAATGGTTCAAGAGATGATTTAAAACTGTGACCCATGATAAAAATGTTAACAATAAAATAGAAAAACATTCTGTAAAAGCATTCTCAAGTGCAATGTCAATAACAAAATGCAGTGTAACTCAAAAGTTAAGAGTAAAATTCAATATTTAAAAACTTACTAGTTAAAAAATTTAGACTATAAAGCATTAGTAAATGTATTAATCAATAATAAAGTTCTGACTTTTTAGAAATGATTATACATTGTCCAGACAATAGCATTTTTTTGATGGGCATTGTCTGAAATTATGTTTTTAGTCTGCCACACACAATATAGTGTTTGTCGTAGATTTTCATTGGTGACTAAATGAATGAATGAATGATTATGTAATCAGTGAAATGTACACACTGATTATCAGGTAATGCATGCAGGAGTTCTGCAGAAGGCTGCAGCAGGTGAGACTGAGACTGAAATTTATCCCATATTCTCAAATGAAATCAGTTTCAGAAACATTTACAGCAGGTGGAAGTGAAAGTGGAAAATTTGAACATAAGCACACATTCAAACAGTGTCCCACACAGCTGTGAAAGAGCACACTCCATTAAGAGATAGGTACATTTCTCCTTTCTTGTCCCGTTGGTGTAAAGCAGTGCAGCCTAGTTGGCTCTATAGAGATGGTTTGTGCAATGTGTTATGTGGATGTTCCTTCACATGTTTTCTGAGTCCAGATTTTCTTCACTTACCTCTCGCTGTCACCATGGGAGAAGTTGCAAGAGCAGGCTCATTATTTAGCCCACAATTGGTCTGTAATGTCAAAAACTGACATAGCTGCCTGTCGCAACGAAAAAAAAAAAGGCCACTGCATTGATGTTACACAAGGCTGTGTTTACAAGAAGTCAGCAGCCCTTTTGCCCTTGTTGATATTTCCTTATCTTTAAATCCCATACAAAAAAGCAAACACTACCCCTGTGATGACTGGTTCCCCAGATCTGCTAATATCAAAGCATGTCTCAGATGTTCCTGCAGCACAAGTGGGTGGGTGCCTTACTGATTGTGTTGGTGGAGCAGAGGCACCGTCACACCCAGCCAGCTGTCTGCTCCATGGGTGTGTGATCTGTCCAGGCTGCCCACCTTCCTTTCCCATTAAGTTCAATCATGCTGGGTTGCTGCAAGTCTGACTAGCTTCCCATCCTTTTCCATTTAACCTCCTCCCCTCTTGCACATACAATAATCCCCTCTTTGGCGCAAGCAGAGGAGGAATTGGACAGTGGAGAATTCGAATGGAGGCATAAAGGGACATCATGAGTAAATAGTGAAAATGAGTGTTTTACTTTGACAACGCTTTTGTTGTCAGATATATTCTTGGAAACCTAAGCTTTTTCATTACAAGTATAGGACATTTAAAAGTAATATTGTTGGAACAGTGACAAAATCAGTCAGATTAAGTGACGGGCACAGACTGTTAGATGAATAATAGAGGCTACAAGATGAAAGACAGCCTCGTCTTTTGTAATCTGTCAGGCAGGAAACTGGGGAGAGTCATGACTGGCTTTAAGACTGTATGAGGCATCATTCTAACTGCCTGTTAGTTTGCCTAGGAAGGAAAAAATATATATTGATTTTTTTTCCCCCATCATTGGAATTGTCATTTTACAGTCCTGTCTTACAGATGGCATTCAAATAACCCTTTTTTTTCTCAAATTCTGTAAGGAACTCTAATTTTTCATCAGTGTTAATGCTCTATGATGCTCTATGTCCTGTTTTCCTCCCTGCTTCTGTATGTACCTTACAGGCATTTGCATCTCCTTGAAATATGTCAGACTGACAAACCATAGATTTCAGTAAATTACATATGAAGTGCTTTTATTATTCAGCGTGAACATTATTCAGCGTTTTGTCTCTGATGGTAGCTGTGATTAATAGCTGTCACTTCCTGAATTCCGCTTGCATGACAGAGTGTCTCGTGACCTTTCTTTGAAGGAAATGGTCTGTAGACAATGCAATATGAAAGTGTCAGAAAGCAATAAGTCAGAAACACAAAAGCACAAACAGAAAACTAATTAGAAAGCACTCAAAGAGCGCATAAATCTGCCAAAGCAGCACAATCCTTTACATTTGTAATTTTGCAGCCACAAAATATTTACACATTTTATTCTCCATTTAGATTTCAATTTGCATCAGATTGCACACACAGTAGGCATACAGTCGTGATATTCCATTTTCATTCACATATATGGTGCGAAATATTAAACGTCTACAGCTGTGATGGCTGCTCTATGAGGCTGTGTATATACTGTATATAGCAGTGCTGAGAACTAAATGCTAATACTAGTATACTATGAAAATTCTAAAATTTGAATGTTTAGAAGCTATAAAGTTTAACATGGTCATCCTACTTTGGTGTGTTAGCATGCTAACTATAGACCAACCCATGTTCGAATTCATTGATACATGCATATTTAAAACATCTCCCAACAATACATAAGCAATATTACTATCCTGATATGGATTGCTTAGATTTTATTTATTTATGTATGCACAGTACATCTGGCTTCACTGTGTAGTGCTTTACACATTTGCTTCACAAGCAAAAGGTTGCTGGTTTGATTCCAGCCAGAGACACTAAACCCCTTTGGGGTTATGTCAGGAAGGGCATCCAGTGTAATGCTCTGCCAAATCAAACATGTGGAGCTACCTGCTGTGGTGACCCCTTGGGAGAAAGGAACAGGTGAAAGTAGCTTTATGTATTTATTGTTTGTTTTTTGACTAAGATGTATTTGCTGGTCAAACCTTTTAATGAAGACACTGAGACACTGTTATTTTATATCAGCCATAGTCAGGGTTGGATAGTAATGACTTATATAATCGGGATAATGTAATCAAATTACAGAAAAAACAAGCTGTAATCAGTCCAAATTACATGTGAGAAAAATATGTATTTATATTACATAATAGTTATATTGTCAGTGAAAACTTGATTACATTTTGATTGCATCTTTAAAATATGGAGACATGGAAATATGCAGATATTCTTGCCAGAATGTTTTGTAAGGGTAATCTGATTTGACATACAGTACTTTCTATTGTATGACAGAGTAAGCTACTCGTCTTTTCAGAAATGACTTATTGTTAATAGTGTTTTTATGAATTAATATTTACACTGAAAAAAACTGACTTTGAATATTTTGTGTAAATGCTCTTTTTGCCTTAAAGGACAAAGTCCACACATGTAGCAGTGGATTAAAGCAAGCAGCAACAAAACCTTACACAAAAGAAATAGAACCCCACATGTAGTAGAGTATACAGTGCTGCTTTACTTTGTGTCAGTACTGTTTTTGTAAGTGTCATTTGATTTGATTTGAACTGTAACTGGTAAATATGCAATGTGCATTTAATCTGCATGAAGAATGTTTTAAGATAATGAATAAGAAAAGGATTATTAAAAAGAACAATTGTGGAGTTGTGTGTTTAATATTGAATTAATCCAAAAGTATTCAGATTAGATTGCATTTTTGCAATTCATTATTTTTATTCATTATTATTGCAATTTTGGCAATATTAATTCTGCAATAAGTATATAGTAGTCAATGCATTATCTTCACAGGTATAACAGTAATACTACCTTATGCTAATTGGTTCTATACATATAGTAAAACAGAGGCTGATGGGAATGTTGTTAGTTTTAATGGTAATTCGTGAACAAATCTACTGGACAAAGTAAAATTTAAAGTTATTAAAATTCATCCTGATGGAAAACATCTGTACCAAAATCAATGGCAACCCATCTGAATGTAGCTGAGACACTGAACTTAGAGCCACAAAGTGAACCTATACGGGCACTAGAGGAAAAAGCCATAGTTCCACAAAACTGCATGGCAGTAATTGCTGAGATACTTAAATCTGGATTTATGTATCTCAGTTGACCGACAGAACAACAGAAAGCATAATGAAATCCTCTATCGTACTATATGAAAAATCATTTTGTGTATTTGTGCCCATAGATATCTCTTGGCCCGTGGCCTCAATTTCTAGGAAGCCTACTAAAATCTGTCAACACCTTTTTTTTTTACATGTCCAGATAAGATTTCCAGCAAATATCAGTAAAATCTTTTTTTTCCCAGACATCCTGCTAGCAGACTTATAAAGTGTACCAAGCCTCCTCCGTGGAGGTAATTAAAAATGAGATGAAATAAAATCCAGTTCTTCATGCAAGTAGGAGAAAATCAATATTCACCACAGCAGATTTGCTTGGTTTGGAAATTTGCCTAAATTAACAGCAAAACAAAACACTTAAATGAAGTCAAACTGAAGTCTACTGAAGTCTGAAGTGACAAGAGATGTTTTCTTTCTTCCTAACTTGCTGCAAAGGCTTTTCACATTTCTCTGTTAATAATACAGAACCCTTCTCTTATTGCTCACCTTTTATCCTCTCAGCATGATGTGGGCGGACTGATCAAATCGATAAACGCTGCAAGTGTTCATCTCCAGGGGGCTCAGCGACTGATTGTGTTTGCGTTTTTCCAGATGGTCACTAAACGGAACACTCATTGATCTGGGGAATGACTACCGGCGTCACATGTCTGGGGGCAGCCTGATCATTAGCAACCTGGACAAGGACCAAGACACTGGGGTGTACCAGTGCACAGCTTTCAACACGTGGGGGTCCATACTCAGCCGCAGAGCCAGCCTTCAATTTGCATGTAAGTGATCCTACAATTGCTAACACATTCCTGGCGTGGTTCTGACACACTTATGACATTCTAGCATCTCTTTGTATCTGCTGTATGACTGCCTGACATGTGGGTAATATGCTTGCGGCCCAGGCCTTCCTCTTTTTTTCATTTATTATTGCGATTTCTCATTTAGATTGCCTGGGAATAGATTTTCAAGAGGGGAAATGGTAATCGAATGAAATGTCAGATACAACAAACACAGTGGGTGAGGAAGCTTCTGACTGCTTCTGAACTCCATTGATTCTCATTAGTGGTTCCAGCTCTGACAGCATCTATGCTCCGTCCAAACTGCCTCATATTTCGCCAAGTGATACGCAACCCCTTGTGATACAGACTTTAAAGCAGACAAACACAAATAATGCTTAAGAGGTGTTTACGTCTATGCAATCACTACCCACTTCTTTATGTGTAATATATACAGCAGATTGTGAGCGGATCAGACGGTGACAGGCTGTCTGCTGCTATAGCAGTCTGCATGCTTAAAAAGACAAAAGGCGGGCTGGGAAGCGATGCTGTTGAGTGGGGTCCCACCTTCCAGACAGCCACTGTAGAGGCACCTCTCCTGTCTTGATCAGGCCTCCTGACTATTGATCATGTCCCAAGGATAGAGAGCCTTTCACTTCCTCTCAGGAGATGGACTGCCATTATCCCTATAGCTCTGTAATGAATCTCACTTGTGGGGACTGGGTGAAGAGGAGCTCTGCTTGACATTTATTGTCTTGCCTAATGCACAGTGAGGGAGGTCTAGGAGATCAGCAAGGCTGATATTCAGTTTTTCCATGTAATGAGGCCACTGCCCTAAGATAGAAATGTCGTGCTTTCTTTGCTGCTTTGCTTAGCCTTCAAAATTCAGCTGCAACCACTATAAGCACATCCTCCCACAGCTCATTTTTACAACATAAAAAGACTGTTCAAAATTAATTTAAAAACTGCGATTTAAAAATTCTGCTTTCATACAGCCAAGGTCAACTAATTTATGAAATCTGGGAATGCAGAAAAAAATATGGCCACTCAGATGATCACACGGGTCTCAAACCAGCTGGTTTGAATTACCATTGTCTCTTTATATCTGTATTTCATGAATTACATATTAGCAGAAGGGGATCTGTAGCATTGATTTTCATTTTCCTCAGTCTTTGGAAGAGCTATGGCTTAAAAAAACAATAAAAGCTAGTTTTGTTAGATGATATGATCAATAACAAATTAATTGAAGTTTTTTTTCATACATTGGCTGTAAAGAATTACAGACATTTAGAGGGCCTAAGAGAAAGTCACACTGTGGAAATTGGCATACAAGACTCACTGGTCATTGCTAGATTGTCTCTTGATAGTCAGAATGTGACACAACTGTTCCCATAATTTAAACTATCAGGATAAACCATTGGCTTCTTTACAGCCTGTCTCATTGTCATGTTTCTGTCCTTGTCAGACTTTTTGGTAGTAGTGTTGGAGCAGACAGAGCTAGAAATTGTGTCACTGAGTACAATTTTACCACAGCCACTGGAAATGATGAGCAAAAATGGAAAAATAATACCTCATATACTGAGAGAGCTGTGCTGTGCTGCCTCTGTAGCAGGTAAAAGGGGCTTTGCTCAAGAGCTCAATAGGACACAATATATAACAGGGAACATCTCTATGGCGCCGCCATTGCCCCGACCAATCATCTTCGAGCTGTAATGGTCATTCTCTGTAATCTCTAGGCAAGCCATTCTTGAATGGCAAAGACTGATTCTGCTTACAAAGGAATCACTGCAGCTACAGTGAGTTTGGCCTCTAGCTTTCAGAGTTACAGTGTGTGGTCAGTTCACTCCAGTCAAGCCCATTATTCTTCTGCTCAGAGGCCAGCGAAGAGAGAAGCATATCCCCTCCAGCACTGAGTCCAGCTTCATCTTCACCCTTCTCTGTGCAGTTTTGTACAAGGAGAAGGAGTCATCTGTTTCGTTTCCACTAAGTAATTATTAGCAATTTCCTGATTCACCTTCCACCGTTTCTAAAAGTGTTGCTGTTACAATTATCAGCTGCTGTTGCTGGGCATGTTGTACAGTTAGGTCCATACATGTTTGAACCTTGACACAATTTTTGCTCTTTTAGCTGCATAGTTACAGTTTGCAGTTGTTTAACTTTGACAAAATCATATGTATAAACCTTTAAGGAATTACATACATTTTGTACACATTCCCTTGTTTTCCTTATTTTTTTTATTGTCTAAATGGGGTTGTACAAACTAACAGAATCATAAATAAAATGCCTATTTTTAATACTTGAGAATCCTTTGCCTAATGTCTGGAAATCATGGACAAAAAATAATGGGTTTTCTTTTTTGTGATGCTTTCCCCTGCGATGGACTAGCGATCTGTCCGGCGCGTGCACCGCCTCTCACCCAAAGTCAGGTGGATATGCTCCTGTACCCCCAGTGACCCTGAATTGGATTAGTGGTTAAGAAAATGAATGAATGCCTGATTGATGCTTTCCGCTTTTTGCAGCGGTCTTCGGTTGTTGCTTGTTTGTGGGTCTTTCTGCCTTAAGATTTAGTCTTCAGCAAGTGATATGCATCTCAACCAGGCTGAGAACAGGTGACTGGCTCGGACATTGCAGAATATTCCACTTTTTTGGGTTCAAAGACTTCTGAGTTGGTTTTGGGTCACTAAAAACTTTGCTGCATTTATTTGATTCTGTGCAGTAAGTATAGCTCTATACATTTATTCCAGCTTCTTCTGTCTTCTGTCACATCATCTATAAACACCAGTGACCCAGCACCAGTGGAAACCATACATGCCTTTGCATCACAGTGCCTCCACTGTGATTTAGAGAGGATGTTGTACGCTTGGGATCGTCCGAAGTTTTCATACTTTTTCCCTACCATATTTTGATAAAGGTTGATCTTAGTTTCAACTGTTCAAAGAAGGTTGTTTTTGAATTCATCTGGCGTTTTCTGATGTTCTTGGCAACATCTAATCAGGCCTTTTAATTTCTGAGACTGATCAGTGTTTTGCTCCTTGTGGTGAACCCCTTGTATTTTCTCTCGTGAAGTCTTGTTTTTATGGTAGACTTGATATACTGACCTCCTGGAGACTGTTCTGCCCTTGGCTGAATAGTGAAGGGGTTTTTCTTGGAAAAGGATGGAAAGGATCCTGTGATTATCCACGAGTACATTCTTTTCTCTCTGAATGTCCCAAACTGTTGATTTGGCCTCTCCTAATGTCCCCACTACCTCTATTCCTCAGAATCATAAATGTCATTAGGAGATAGACTCTTTGTTTACTAAGGCAACCTAGTGAGATCAGGAGGCCATTGCCTCTGTCTGTATTTCAAGTCAGCCATCTCCTCCTGTGGCCTTCTAAGTGTCCTGCCGTGACTTGGCTCTGTTTGATTCCACTGCGGTCATCAGAGAGCTGCTCATTAATCTTACCAACACTCTGTCCCACTTCTCTCCATAATCTTCCTTCTCCTAATTTCCCTTATCGGTCACACTGACTTTCTTTTGTTTGTGTTTGGAAGGCTTACTCCAGGCTGTTAGCCAGAGGGTGCAGACAGAGTACAGAGCGGACTGCGGCAGCTTCCCTCCATCAGTCATGAAGCCAGGGGTGGTTTATCATCCCAGGTTTAGGTTTTGTCTGCCAGCAACTGCTCATTCATTTGCAGAGGGATAGATTGTGCTGAGAGTATTGATGGGGAAGCTAATGCTTTTAAGTGCAAGATTACACCACATTTAATAATGATGTTACTTATTGCTGCTGGCACTGCAAACTGTCATTTGTCATGCACACTCCCCAGTGTTTGTTCAGTCTATGCACAGTATTTCCTTCCTGCCCCTGCTCATTTTATCTTATTTCAGCCTAATCTCTTCCATGTGCTAAAGTGTAGTATTGCAGGGTAAACGTCACCAAGTCAGGTCCATCTATTTCATCAGCGCGCCAGATGCCTTTGAAAGTGTCGAAGGCTGTCAGGAGGTGTCCCACGGCAATCAATGATGCCCTATTAAAGTCCCAGTCCTCAAAATGTAACATCACAAACATGGCTCAGTGATTCTGTGAAGGGAGTTTGGGAAAACGTATAACCCCCCCCCCCCAGTTTTAAAACTATCCTTTTCAAAGTAACCCTTGTGAATATAGACAATTTTTAAATCCCACTTTTTGGCCAATCTGTCAGTTTTACTCGTTTGAACAGCATCATAATTCTATTTTAATGTTGTTTTTCTCATCAGATCTGGATAACTTCAAAACTCAGTCAGTGAGGAGTGCAGTCAATGTCCGTGAGGGCCAAGGAGTGGTTCTGTTATGTGGACCACCACCACATTCTGGAGGTAAGTTTGCAATATCAGACTTTTTGTTTCTTATTTAAACATGGCTTATAAGAATTACCTCCAATCTTTGCAAGCTGCAAACTTTGATGAATAATTGCTGCCTTTTTCCAAACTTAATCTAGTTTTACGCCCATTAAAATATGCACATGCTCTTAATGATCAACATAATGTTGTTTACACCTTGGGTGTTTTGTTTTTTTCTCGTCCTTCAGACTATTTTTCTAATTAAAGCCGTGTGTTTCTCAAATTAGAAATATGTTCATTCACTTTCTTTTGAGAGTTAAATTAGAAGATACACTCACTTATACTTCTCTGGTTGAATGAGGCTAAACCAAGCAGGTAGTTAGCGTAGCTTCAAACAAACCTGGAAACAGGAAAGCAGCTTGTTGGTGACGTCTAAAAATGACAGTATTTGGGCCATGGCACCTCTAAAGCTCACTAATTACCACAGTATAATAATGTGCTTATTCTGTATAAAACCTTGTGGTTATAAAGGAGGTTGTGTGCTGGAATGATAACCCCCATAAAACCACAATTTGTCATTTTTACACTTGAGGTTTACAGATATAAATATGCTAATTAGTGAGCTTCAGAGAAGCTAAAAGGTGGGTTTTGTTGTCTTCACACAGTGCCAGGCTTGCTGTGTTCACACTATTTCCAGTTTTTATGCTAAAATGAATAGCGTAGAGTTGTTGGCTGTTAGCTTTATATTTATGCACCTCCACACATTCAAAAAAAGAGATGCTTTAATTGTTCAAGTGAGATGCTAAAATTGCATTTTATAAAGGAGAGGCCACAAATAAGAGATAAAGACACAGGCTGCTCAGCCCTACCACTCTGAGTGTCTGCAGAAAACCGAGAAAATGCACAATAGCTGCTGCCTAGCTTGTCACCCTATTGATACAATAGCTTGCACAGTGGAACAACCAATTTCCTTCACAAGCGAGCAGTTTGTAGCACAGTGCATTGTACAGCTGGTCTTTGGCATAATGGGTCAAAGTACTCTGTGAAATATAGTTTGACAGCCTTTCTCTTTGACATAGGTTTATATGCAGTTGGCTGCTGTAACCGTATCACAGTTGTGTTTTCTTACATTTTCAGAAGTGAATGAAAGTAAAGCTGTGCAAGTCTGCTGTCCCTGTTTTTCTTCCTTACTTCCTTGCCCTGTTGCTCCCTCCCCGGCTTTCTCTCTCCCCTCTCTCCACCCTCTTTTTCTTTTTAAATTTTGAAAGCAATGATGTGCCACGTAACCTTGAACTTTGTCTGACGCCTACAGTAAGAGGCATTCCTTTTGGTTTTCATTACAGTTCATTGGCTTTGAATTCTGCAAAAGCTTTTTCCTCCCCTGCCACATGCATTATCACACCACCCATATATGAAAAATTAAATACAATACTGTCGCAAGCAGCAGTTGTTGTATCGCTTTTGTACTCCAACTTAGACATTTGTTTACTCAAAGGGCCTTTCTGGCACTCTAGTGTCTTTCAGATACTATAAAACCACTTGTGTTATATTTTCTTTGTCACTTCACTTAACAAACAATTGGCAAAATTATATTACAGCTCATTATATAGCCACATAGTTCAGCTCGAGGTTATGCTGACTCTCAACTATGCGGCTGCTTTTGCCTAATCACAAGGAGCTTTGTATCTGCATCGCTGCACCCAGTTCGGACGCTCAATCCCATCTAAAGCGAGTGGCTCACCCCCTTGGGGGCCATCGGATATGATTGACAGTCATTGCATACACCTTTTGACTCTGAGCGCCTTACCTCTTAAGTGGCTGATTACACAGAGCATCTCCTAACTCTTGAAAATCTTTGCAGTGTTTTCTTTGAGAAAATGACACAGTAATTCATCATGGCAGGTCTCTCCTTTCTTGTGGTAGACCTGCCATTTGCAAAGGGGCATGACAGCATATTCCTGCATCTGTATGCCAATCCATCCATCCCTCAATCCATCCATTGACTTGCTTTTGCCACCCATGAACTAAGGCGCTCAGGGACCCAGGGAATGGAGGCCATGTGTCAGGGGAGGGCCACTGACGCACTGTAATCCATTTTGTCTCGCTCCCTTTCCTTAGGTCTCCCATTTTTTTCTGCACTGATAGCTGTTACAGTCGCCCTGCCTTGGTATCTCCTCCCAAGGAAACCGAGATAAGGGAAGGAAAATGACGTGATATGCTAACATTTTAAGGCTGTAGCTGAGTTCTTTTGATACAGCTGTCCCAGCAGAGGCCAATGCATCTAATATGTGTGAAATCAGCTGAGGTGTGAAAGTGGACCACTGCTGCATAGTTCAGCTGTTTTCCTTTCTCTTCTAGAGCTGACATTTGCGTGGATCTTCAATGAATACCCGCACTTTGTCCAGCAAGACAGTCGTAGATTCATCTCTCAAGAGACAGGGAGTCTGTACATCGCCAAAGTGGAACGCTCAGATGTGGGCAACTACACCTGTGTGGTTAACAACACTGTCACAAGGGAGAAGATCCTCAGCTCTCCCACACCACTGGTCCTCAGAAGTGATGGTAAACACTTTAAATATAGGGTATCTTTAGTTTGCGTTACTCATTACCAGTTTTGCTTATGCTTATATGTCGTGTAGCTTCAGCTGTAATTTGTTGTCAGATTTCTCTGCCTATAGGCTACGTTCCCTGATTCATCGTGCTTTCAGCTTGTTAAGACCTAGGTTAAAATTTAAGTTTCAAATTTTAATTTCAACATAAAAACAGTTAATTGATCATACTTCAGCAGCTAACAGCTATCAGCTAATAGCTGGGTTTTGAAAAATCCATTTGGCTGGTGTTTATCCTCCTACAGCTGAAGAATTTGGAACATTTATGAATTATTAATGCTATTAATGTTTGCTTAGAGGCTTTGATGACATAAAATGAGAAATCCATGACTATCAAACAATTATAAATGCATTATTACAAATAAGAAAAATTGAAAGGCCAGCGAAGGGGATTATTGCAAGCCAAAAACTGAGCTATAAAACAGCAATAGATGAATTGTTAAGCATTTGTAAAGATGTTAATTACAAAGCTTGTCTTTTTAGAATGTAGTGTAGAGTTACATAAAAGCCATTGGTTTCATTGGTATTCCAATTGTCACACAAAGCTTTCATGAGCTGGCTTCTAGGTTGTATTACCATCAAAATGTCACAAATAAATTCTAACTAAGCACTGAGGTAGATGCAGTTCCATATTTTGCATATTTTCCGCATCGTGTGTCAGGTGCTCAGCCTTATCACAGTCTTTTCTGACGTTTAATCTGAACCCAAATCAGCTCTTACTTCGAGACTGCAAGGTTGTAATTGCTAATCGTAAAGGGCACACTACTGTCTGTGCAAAGAAGTCATTGACCTGTCCCAGTGATGTGAATATAAATAAACTCATTCATTTCCAAATGTTATAAATCTCTACCAAGTGACTCTTTTCCATCTTTTATAACCCACCTCTGATTTTTTTCCCCTTCTTTACAATCCCGTCACTGGTCACTTTTGATTCATATGCATAAAGACCTTTGTGTTAGCTGTCCCACTGTGTTATTGCTCTCTCTCTCTGATCCGCAGTGAGTGTAATGTCTGCTGTTAATCACTGATGTAAAAAGCTTGTCATCTATTGTCTTCCTTTTGTAGGAGTAATGGGTGAATATGAACCCAAAATAGAAGTTCATTTTCCTGATTCAGTTCCAGCTGCGAAAGAGTCGGTGGTGAAACTGGAATGCTTCGCTCTGGGAAAGTAAGTCTGCCTCACTGTATGTGTGTGACACAAACTGTACACTCATTCATGCGTGAATTACAGCTACTCAAGACAATTTAAGAAGTGTAGCATTACTCATTCTCAGATTCATCAATCCATAGGAGCACAAGTGCTGTTGGATGAAAAAAAAAACAAAAAACAACTGAGCAGAAGTAAGAGTTCCTTTAAGAGCATCTGACAACTAAGCAATCACACTTTGATTTGCAGGGAACAATAATTCACAAGGCTTTTGTTACATCTGCTTTCCTTCTGTCCTTAATCGCACTTTGATCAGAGCGACTGACAGTTACAATCCTGGGAACTTTTTGTTCCTCTTTTGCAGCCCTGTCCCAGAAATAAGCTGGAGGAGAACAAGCGGCGTCCCTTTCCCCAGCAAAGTGAAAATGAGGAATTCAAATGCCGTCCTTGAAATCCCTAATTTCCAGCAGGAAGATGCGGGGACATACGAGTGCATGGCGGAGAATCGCAGAGGCAAAAATGCTGCACGGGGTCGAATTTCATTCCATGGTAAGTGAGCTGTTTCAAATTGAATGACAGTCAGTTGCAGGGACAAATGGAACACACACACACACACACAAATATATATATATATATATATATATATATAAAAATTGTACAGAAAACATG